>JBCJKH010052924.1:6266-18857 GCA_039877255.1 Loriculus beryllinus | reverse complement strand
AGTGTGAGGTGTCCCTGCCCATGGCAGGGGGTTGGAACTGGATGATCTTAAGGTCCTTTCCAACCCTAACGATTCTGTGATGCTGGTGTTGGATATACCTAAATCTTGACATTTAAATCAAAGATATTATATGGGAAATTCTGTCTTTAGAAACTTCTATAGCAGGGAAGCAAAGTATTTCAAAAAAGTCAGCTTTACATGGCAAAAAACCCTAAAAGATTATTTTTTTTAAGCAAAACTGAAATTATTCTTTGTGTGCTTTTTTTTTTTTAACAGTTCACTTTTAAAAAGCAAGAGACATGTAAGAAAGTTTGTACAAGATCATATGACACAGCAAGCAGTGTTGATAAAAGCAAACTGGCTTTTTTGAAGAAAGGAATGCAGTTGAATTATCAGCATCACTGGTAAGCTGAGCTGTGTGCTTCAGGTTGGGGGTGTGTGTTGCTGTTTGCATTGTTACCTATGTTCTAAGAAGTTGCTTTCTTCCTTCTATGTGATAGTTATCCTCTGCTGTGCGTCTTGTGGCCACTACTGAAAACTATGTGCATTACATTATTTCAAATGTCAATGTGAAGTAAAGCGCATCCCATTCTGAGGATGTGTTCTTTGATGCTCTTTCTCTAGGATTATTGACAACATGCCTGTAACGTGGTGCTATGATGTGGAAGATGGACAAAAATACTGTAATCCAGGATTTCCAATAGGATGTTTTGTTACTCCAGATGGTAGAGTTAAAGATGCTTGTGTTATAAATGTAAGTGCTGGAACCTTTTTGGTCAGTATAGTGGATGTAATTCCACGCACAGTATTTTTAAGTTTTCCTTTTCTGAGAAAGAACAGATACCCTTGTAACGTGGTTGATGTTCAGAATGTGGGCATTGGCAAAACTGAATGCTGCTCCTATATGCAGTGTCTTTCTTTGACCAATATACATAAAGCTGTAAAACAACCGTGTTGGTGTCTAAAAGCCTTAGAAAAATTTTGTTCTGAAATTTCATGTGTGTCCATCCTTGTACCTACCCATTCTTTGTCCACGTTGTATTTGCATGCAGGATCTTCTTTTATTGACTTCAGATAGAAGCTTTCTGGTGGAGACCTCAAAACGAGCACTGTGTTCTAGTTGCAAAAGTTAGGTCTAGCACAGTTGACAAGTTGAATGTGTCAGGGTTTTCCCAGCTGGCTGGAAGATAACAAACACAGCAGTGGCAGGGAAATAATTCTATTGACAGCAATCTGATATGTGTCAGTTATCCTGGGAGTTCCATGGTGAACTAATACAGTTACAGACAATAATGACAGTTTTATTTCTCCTGGGGTGAGGGGCCACACTCATCACAGGAAGGAGAGAGCTCTCTGCTGTGACTGTGCTTTGCTACTTGCCTTAGTGCTTGTATGCAGAGCAGGCAGTTTGTATTCAGCAGATCTGATGCTTCTTGGAAGTGATGCATTAGTCATGCACATTCAGTTTATGCTGTCTGCAATCACCTTCCAACTCGGTTACTCCTCAGGCTCCATAGACTGTTGAAAATGTTCTATATCTTGAGTAACCTGTTCCAATTCAGTGTTCATAGAATCATAGAATGATTTGAGTTGAAAAGAATCTTAAGATCATCTAGTTCTAACCTGAATCTGAATTACTTGTGCCTTGAATAAATAGATCTTTGCACTTGTTTCGGCAGCTTTTTGTGGAAAGTACAAAAATGATGTCAAACACATTTAAATTTTACTTGTAAAACAGATGTGATCCTTTATGTGGGCTTTTATGTGTGTAATTAAATATAATACACAGAAGAAGATATTTTTAGAGGTATATTAGAAAGAAGTGGATGTTGAGGTATTTCCCCTCCTTTCTTTCTCCTTTGGACAATAGACTCATTTTAAAGTTCTTGAGTGCTTGCGCCCTCTCCTGTTGACGAAGTTTCTCAGTGTCTCGATGCTATTTTGTAGTCAGAGTTTAACAAGAAGAACACTTTCTACCTTTTCAACCACGTTGACATAACAATCATGTACCATAGTGGGAAGGATGAAAACTGGCCTGGTGCACGACTGGTGACGGCAAGACTGAGACCACAAAGGTAACTGTGCATTAAAGCAGCAAGTTCTAGTACTAGAGAATCCTTGTAGTAGTTGGAAACTTAGACACGATACCTGGTGTCAGCAAGTTCTGAGGAACTGATTATTCTGATTTCTGATAAAGCTTTTGATATACCTCATGGCTGGAACTCTATTTACAAAGGGCAGTTCCAGGTTCATAAATGTCATTTAACTATGCTTTTAAAGTGTTCCCAAAGTCCTTCCTGATGAAAAAACTGCTTGTGCAGACTTCTTAGAACCTGGCACAAACAATAGAAGCTTTCTTATGTCTATTGATTTACAGCTGGGTGTGTGCTACTTTCTTTTAAAAGACGTCCTTTAATGGAGTAGCAAGTTTGCCATGTCACCTTTCTTCTTGTTGCTGCATTGCTTCTCGAATGTGCTTTGTATGAGTGTGCAGTATCTGTACAGATATGCTTTTACCTGTACTAGTTTGGATACTGAGATACAGGTGAAATACCAAGTTAATACTGGTATTCAAGACAGCAGAAGACAAGAACTGATTTCCGAAGAAGACTAACTTAACTTTCTTCTTCGTTTCTGTGTTGGCCAGAGAGGAGATGCAAGAATTCAGAGGTCAGAAACAGACTGAAGCGATTAATTCAGCCTCTTGTCTGTTCATGCACAATTTATGCTTACCCATATTGAAAACCACAGTCCATTGATAAGATTTTGAAGTTGTGTTTTTAGCTTTTTCTACTTTTCTACAGAGGTTAAATACGTTCTTAAGTTACACTGCCATGTTTTCTCAGCTCATAGGGACATGGGTGGTACAACGTGACTCAGGTATCCTTGGTTTTTCTGTTGCAACGGTATAGTGTGGTTTTAGTGCTACCAGCCTTCTCCATTGTTGATTAACCTTTGATCAGTTGCGTCCTGAATGGCTGAACTGACGACTTGACTTTCCATCAGTAGCGGAGACCACAAGAGGGCACAATTGGGTTGCACATAACCTTGATTTTGTCATTCTCTGAGCGTTCTGCTTGGTGCTTTGCTTCAACCTTGAAGGTCTTCTGATGGCAGTATCAGTGGCTGGAGCACCCTAGCCCTTACATGAAAGCTTTTGTCTGGGGTTTGACTTAGTTGCTGGCATATAATAACACATATAAAGTGGAACTGTTTATCTAAATGGTGTATATGCAACTTGCCCAGGTGGGTGTGAGAGGGAAGCTATTTTCCCATGTTCACAGGAGTGAATTCAGGCAAACCTTAAGGGGTTCTCGACTTTGTGCTTCTGCAGCTGCAGTATTTCTAAGATACTGCAGAGAAGGGTTTGCGTATTGGAACTTTAGAATGTAGAATGTTGTTCTGAGTTCTGTATTTTCCAGAGTACACAAGACAGATGAGAGGTGAAATTAGACCATCTGTATAGGAGTGGAAAATGGAAAGGTTCCCACAGTCATTCTTTTGCCCCAGTATAAAAAGACACCTCCAAGTCCATCAAAATAAACCCTCTTCTCCCTGTAGAACTTGAGAGGAAGGTGAGAACCTGTGAGATCACATTATTGGTGAGGGACTTAACCTTGGTGTCAGTGAGGAAGACAGAGGATTTCTAAGCACTCTTGGAAGGGAGGTATGGTGACAGAGAAGAGGGATTTTGGTTCAACTTGCTTTCTTGCCAGGTGAAGATCTCCAAACTTCACAGCCTGGTTAACCACACAGCATTGGAGGTTAGGACTAGGACTTCATTCATGGCAGAAAAGTGGGTAGGGTGAAACCTCATCTCATGCCCTTTAGAGCTCTGCGGTTCTTGTCTCCCACATGCTTAGCAAACAGCTTTGCCTGTAATATTCTCAACTGCCTTCAGGTGTGAACAGATACTAACTGAATGTGGGATAGGGATCGAAGATCCAAAGGATGCGTTCTGTGGAGTTCTTAGCTCTCACTACAAGTGCTTGTGAGAAGCAGTGTTTAGTTCTGATGTGGCTTTAAGCCTGTATAGAAGTTCTGACTAATAATACCTAATTATATATGTGACTTATCCTAATGTTATCTCAAGCTACAGACATTAAGAAAAATACTTTATAAGATCTTCAATTTTTGTTGATAGAAGGACAGAAAAGCAGTTTCTCAAAGAGATTGAATAGGTGGTGTAGAATAACATACACAGCTCTCCATTTGTTTGGCTTTTAAAGAAGTAGTTGTTTGAATTACCTTAGAGAAGATTTAATGAAAATTAATGTCGTAAAACATATACAGTTTTATTTTAACTTTTTATTCCTTCCCCCCCCTTAGCTACAAACATACAGATGAGAACAACTTAAGTTGCGAAGGTCCTCCTATGGAGATTCCTGGAGAGTTCAACAGCAAGCTGAATCTGATCTACACTTACTCTGTGACATTTGAAGTAAGTATTGAATCTGTTACATGAATATGTAATTCCCCAAAAGAATGACATCAAAACTGGATAATTTGCTAATTGGATTAAAGCAGTGTAAATGGATTAAAGCAGTGTAAATTCCATAAGGAGGGTCTTGTGAAGCAGTTTGCTCCAAACCTGTTACTTTGCTGTTACTGTAGTGTGATATTTGGCATGTATAAATAAAGACTTCCCCCCTGTTTTGTTACTAACAAAAAGGTAGTAGATTGAATAACTGCAGGGCTTGTTTTCCTTGAGGTATGCTCTATGTTGTCAGTGTTCACTTCAGTCAGGGTACTGATAATCTCGTGTGGAAGAGATGTCTGTGTTACATTTGTAGTCACTTTGTGTTAAGTGTTGGTTTTAGCATACGGTAAAGCTCTTCTAATGAAGTTGCAGGTCTTGTCTCATTTTGTATTTCTTCACTTCTTTTGGAATAGGTGGCCATTATCTTTTAGACTTAATACTTTGATGTTCACTAACACTCAAATGGTTTATTCAGTTTGTTGGGAGGAAATTGGGCTTTCTTACAACTGGGTCTTTACCCCAGCATGGAAAGTGAGCCTCTTGTGGGGGTGAAAATCATTTGATTCAAGCTGCTTCAAACTTTGGTACCTCTGTTCCAGTGTGTCCCAAAAGCCTGGTTGTTTTTCTAATGTAAGACACCAGTCCTCCAGGATTTACTTGACCACCAGCTTGTTTTCTGTAGGCATCAAGCAGCCGTCATATGGTAACAGCTTTCATTCTGCCAAATTGAATTTGATTTGAACCAATGACCCTGGGGTGCAGGCCCTATATCCTGTTACTTTCCTCTTGTGACACCCAATCCTAATCTTACTACATGAATGAGCCTCCTGTCTATTAACATTTGTGTTTAAATCTTGATGATAAGTTGCAGTTTAACTTTGTCTGATTATTCCTGTGATGTGTTCCACATCTGGGCTATGTGTTCCACATCTGGGCTATGTGTTCCACATCTGGGCTATGTGTTCCACATCTGGGCTATGTGTTTGCTTTCTCTCAGGCACAGAGCAGGTAAAGCTTAGCTGCTGTGGGTCAGGCTCTTCAGCACATCTTGGTCACCAGGCTTCTCCAAACTGCTTCTTTCTCTGTTATCTGTTAACCTTGATTTGAAATAATATCTGATGTGGTTTACTTTTTAATAATATTCTCCAAATAGCTTAAAAGGAGAGTATTTATCAGTAATAAGTCTTTTAAATAAGAGAACATGAGTTTCACTAAGCCTGAATGCATAAACCAGTAAAATGAATAACTGTTATATGGTCCTTTTCTAATATGTCAGCTGATTTAGAATCATAGGATGGTTTGGGTTGAAGAGACCTTAAAGATCATCGCTGCTGATCATTTTTAGACTGTACAAACTTACCAACTCATAAATAAATAAAGTTCATGAGAACCTCATGCCATTCAGGAGATAGAATTTGGTAGCAGGACAGTGGGTGTACATCCCATGGGACATGCTGTAGGGAGCAAGGCTTGAGGTCAGAAAGAACCATCATTTGTGCAGCTCACACAAGAAGGATTTAGGGGAGAAGGCAGGAGAAAATGGAAGCATCTTTTGAAGGTCAAAATTGCTGAATGATTTCTTCTTAAATCCTTCACAGGGATATCTGGAAATTAAAACTGTCTGCGAGGAATCAGAGTGGAAGATAGTCTGGATCAGACAGTGTTGTGACAGGGAGTGAGGAAGCCTGTGCTAAATACATTATAGGTGATAAGAGAAAAATACCAGGGGGAAACTAGGAACATAGAGTATACTTAACAAAGCTGATGTTTCAACTTCAGCTGCATTATGCTGGGAGTATCTTCTTGTGGTGGCATGATTGTTTTCAGCATGCATTTGAGAGCTGAAGGCAGCTGCATACTGAATCATGGAAATACGAGGCTTAGTGAAGCCTCAGTTGAAGGTAGAACATGTGGATAGGAGATTTCAGTGAACAGGATATTCTTTGAGATGTTCAGGAGATGAATTAATGCAAGAAGGAGGTCTGACAAACGGGATTGATACCAAGCTTAGATGTTTGTGCTGAATAGGAGGTTTGTGGAAGAGATTTGATGTGCATATCCCTTCTCAGACTGCAACGAACTTGTTTCTATTAATTTCTGTTTAATTTCTTTGTAGGAAAAGAATAATATTAAGTGGGCTTCCAGATGGGACTACATTTTGGAGTCCATGCCACATACAAACATCCAGTGGTTTAGGTAAGACTTGCGTTTATTCAGTGAATAACCTTTCAGAGGAGCACAAAGCTTTCTTGTTTGTGCTTCCAGGGCTATATAACTTCTGCTGTTGTAAAAAAGTCTGTTAGTTTTCAGGCAAGAAAACCTTCTTGTTTTCATCTGAAGTCGCTTTTATCTGTGTTCCATCTCTTGGGAACAACTGCAGTATTGCATTTCACCAAAGGAACGCGCCATTAGTGTCCAAAAGGAAAGCAGCTTCCATTGGTTTACTTTAGCATCTCCAATCTGTAAAGCTTTGGAGATGTTGCTGCTCTGCAATGCTCTTACTGTCTGGCTTTCTCTAACTGCGAAGCGAGAGATACATGTGTGCTGCCTGTTTGGTACTCAGCAGCTGCATACAGTAAAAAGAAGGGCTTTTTAATGAGTGAAAGATGTATGTGAAAAATCTCATACTTATTTCCCTCTGCACCATGCAAATTATATCCAGTACATAATTTAAGTTGAAACGTTCATATTTTGCAGTACAGACTGTTTGAAAGGCTGATCTGATTAAATTAAATGGCATGATGTAGATTTCATTGGTCACTAGATATAAAATCTGCTTGACAAAGTCTGCTCTAAGAGCTGTAGTGTTTCACTAGGGAGAATATTTCTGAGCTCTATAAGGAGGAAAATAAAGAAAAGCAAGGGGTAAGTCTTGGGAATTAACAATATATCATGAAATACTATTCTTTCTTCTGGCTCCTAAGAAATCTTAAAGGGACATGACTCAACAGTTTGTCTTCTGAGTGGGAAAATACTGATAGGTCTGAATGACTTAAGTACAATCTGAGTGTCTGAGGCTGTTCCTCTGTGGTAGGAATTGGAGTGCATGTCTCAACCTAATAAGTGGATTGAAAGCTTATTCTTTCTTTATCTACAGCATCATGAATTCTCTCATGATTGTTCTCTTCCTATCTGGCATGGTGGCTATGATCATTCTGAGGACTCTTCATAAAGACATTGCAAGATACAACCAGATTGACTCTTCTGTGAGTAAGATGTACAGCTTTTACATGAGCACGTTTTTCTGTGTTAGTCATGTCTATCAATGAGTTTTCAATACAATCTGAAGAGATTTAGAAGTACCGAGAATTTGCTACATGAGAGTATGTCTGGGGGTTAAAAATAACTTTAGTGCCATTTCATCTTTCCTAACAGCAGGAGTATATGGGCAGATGTGACGGTCTTTCTTTTGTAGCATCATTCGATGAACTTGTAATATGCAAGGACAGACGTCAGGGCTTAGAAGTATATGGAATGACTCATAGAAACTTTTGGGAAGTATTTGAAATGTAAATCCCTTTGTTCCAAGGTCTCAACCAAGGAAAGCCTCTTTACTTCATAAGTACTTTCACATATGCCAACAGCAAGACACAGTGCAGACACTGAAAAATGTTCTGGCATTGATTCAAGATGTGGCAGCTTGCTCTGTGCTTGCGTTATGGAGTCAGTGTGGGCATGTAGCTGGTGGTATGACACTCACCTAAGCAGCCAATGTATTATTTCTGTATTATTTATGGGATCTCCAACCTTGGAGATGTTCAAAAGCCCATCTGCATATGGTTCTGGGTAACCTGCTGTAGGTGGCCCTGCTTGAGCAGGGAGGTTGGACAAGATGAGCTCCAGAGATCCCTCCCATCAATCACTAAGTGATAGGTGAGATTCCTTGTTAATGCAGGCTCATTTTAAGGCATGTTATATGACCTTAGCTAAGGACCTGCCATGTGTCTGTTGTAGAGACATCCATAGCACAGAATTAAAAACTTACTGCCCCCTTGGTGTATTTTCTGCCTAAAAATAGGTTTTATAGTCTGAACTATCAAACTTGATAAGTGTTTTTCCCCTCTTCAGGAGGTCGAGCTTGAAACTACTGTAGACAGGTATTGTCCCCTCTGTAATGAAGCTGCTTTAGGAAGCTCAGATGTTGTCACTTTTCCAGTTCTAAGGTGATGGTTCTCTAGAGTAGTTTGTAGTATAGCTTGTTCAGAAAGCAAGTGTGTTAGCACTTGTGATGTTTGGGGAGTTTGTACTCTATAGATTTCATAGGAAGTATGATGCTGTGCAACTTCATAAAGCGAAGAAAACCCCTAAACCAAACTCATTATATCAGCTGATTATTGCAAGAAAGGATCAAAAATCAAACCAATGGGAAATAATGGAGTGAAATTAGTGGGAGGCTCAGTAGCTGTCTTGCTGGATGTTATGGGAAAGGGCCTGACTAATACACATTGATGTTGCCTTTTGCCTGTGGCTAGAAATTGTAGTGAAATCATAGAATCCCAGACTGATTTGGGTTCAAAAGGACCTTAAGATCATCCAGTTCCAACCCCCTTGCCACCACTAGACCATGTTGCCCAAGGCTCTGTCCAGCCTGGCTTTGAACACTGCCAGGGATGGAGCATTCACCACTTTGGGCACCTGTTCCGGTGCCTCGCCACCCAAAGAACTTCTTCCTTAGATCTGACCTGAACTTCCCCTGTTTTCAGTTTGAGCCCATCACCCCTTGTTCTATCACTCCAGTCCCTGATGATGAGTCCCTCTCCAGCATCCTTGTAGCCCCCTTCAGACACTGGAAGCTGCTCTGAGGTCTCCACACAGTTTCTCTTCTCCAGGCTGAACAGCCCCAATGTTCTCAGCCTGTCTCCATACGAGAGATGCTCCACCCCCTGCTCATCCTCGTGGACTCCTCTGGAGTTGCTCCAATAGCTCCATGTCCTCCTTATGTTGAGAACACCAGAACTCCACCCAGTGCTGCAAGTGGGGTCTCACAAGAGCAGAGCAGAGGGGCAGGATCACTTCCTTCAACCTGCTGCTCACGCTTCTTTTTATGTGTGCGGTTGGCTTTGTCTCCTGTTAGGAGATTACGTATGAACTGCAACATTTCAACACAACTTCTGCTCACTAGCTATGTTAGAGCTACTTGGGGGTATGTGTAAATGATGGGGTTTTAATTTTGGTCCCTATAATGGCTTTGCTGCCTTAACGGAAAAGAATATAACTGATTGTGAGTTAATAAGACTTGACCAGTGGATGAGTGAAAGGCTGAATAAAGATGATTCCTTCTCATTGGTAAAAGTGGTTATGTGCTAGCCATAGAGGAAAAATAATGTCAAATACTACAAAGGTTTGAATTTTCATTGTTGTTGCTATCTGGATAAAGGAATACTTTAAAATGCACAAAAATGTTTCGTATTGAAACTAACATCTAAAAGTACTTTTATTCTTCTTTGGTTTTGATATTTAATATCTTTTGTTAATGTAAATGCAGACACTAATTTAAAGGGGAAGAATTTTTCCACATCCTTTAACTGATGGCTTTTGAGAAGCTCCTGTTTGATCTCTCAAATTATGTTCAATATCTTATACTGTCTTGTCCTTATTAGTTGGCCATTCGTAATGTGATAAGGAGGAAGACATGTAGGAGCTTGGTTATTTTGATGGGTAACAGAAGGAATAGGTGTGACTTCCAAAAAGCCATGCTTTGTTTTCCTGCCAGTTTGTGAGACTTCAAGATCTGTTACAGTTCAAGGAGCTGATTTATAAAGGTGTGAATTAGTGGCACAAAAGAGGACCTGGGCTGAAAAAGCTGCAGGGGAACAACTTAGTATCTCACACACAGAGTATGCTGGTGATTAATGTGAAAGCCAGTGCCGGTGGTCTTGGTATGCACATTTCGTGTTCAGCTGACACCAACTGGCTTTTGGTATGATGTAGATGTAGTGAGACATACATTAATGAAGTGTTTGGAAGTCATGGAGTTGCTTTGAGGATCTTATGACTAAGAGAAGATACCTGAACTGAAGAGAATTCGTGTCAATGCATTTTGAAAAGTGAGTGGTAAAACTTTTTTAATCTCTTTGATCATGACTGAGTGCAGGGGACTTAATCTTTGTTAGAATATTTTGAGAACCAGGCTAAATTAATGGCTAAGATGAAGATTTATTCATTCCTTTTAAGATTTAGAATAATTTTTAGCATATTGGCCAAGATTCAAAAGTACCTTTTTAGCTTTGCCTTAGCTATTTTGCTGTGACTGTAAAGTGTAGCTTCCTTGTTGTGTCAGGAACTAAAAGACTAAGCATTTATTTCTGCGTGGTGTTCTTTGTTTTGAAAACAAATAAGGATTTACTTCAAATGGTAACCTTTAAATTCTTTCATTCCTTACTTGCAACTACCTTCTGTCTTGCCTCAGCAATTTTATCATCATCATCACAATTAGTTCAAGTTCAGACTTAAAGGAAAGTGTGGTCTTCGTGCTTCTTTAACCGAGCAAACCTTTCCTTACTGGAAAAGCACTGATGTGTTGGAATTATGCCTTGAGATCTGGTAACATTTTCTTTGCAGGCAAAGGTAGTTGGGGGTTTGAGTTTCTTTGTTAATCTTATGTTTAATAGTTTTTAGGTTTTGTGTTGGTAATCAGACTTCTGAGAGTAATGTCTAGCCAGAAAATACAAGCAAGTTAGGATGCTCTGGGTTTTTTGTGTGCTGTACTCCTAGTGGTAAGCAGTCCATTAAACTAACCTCAACACTCCTTGTTGAATGAAACCTGCATCTCTTAACTTTGTGAGGAAGAGAGTGACCTTCTTGAGGGGTTGGTTCGTTGTGGTTGTGTGTGTTTGGTTGGTTTTGGGAAGTGTTTGTTTTGAGTGACTTGGTTGAAAAGTTCTGTTGTTAGTGTTCCTTAGAGCTGCTAGACTGAGGATTCCTTCCCTGATCCATCCATTCACCTCTGGCACTGCGACAAAGAATATTGGTACTTGCCCCTGTGATTGTAGGGAGCAAACTTCCTTCTGGAGTACAGAGGCCTTTTAATTCTTTCCCAATATTGTCATTAAGACTGATATGCTTTGGAAGAGGCAAGAAAAGACAAATGCTTGAACTAGCTTGAAATGCTGTAATCCGAGTTAAATTGAATGCTTCGTTTTAGTTTAAATTTAGAACGATGTTATATGGCTTGGCTAATTACATTTTGTTTCTCCTTGCTTCAAGAGATGAGGATTTTCTTGATGAAGCCTGCCTTTTTCTTTTGCTGTACCATTAGGGGGTTATAAAAATCAAGGAATGATGAATCAGATGCAATTAGTCTGTCTTTAGATCTAAACTGGAATTTAATCAGACTTTAAATATGGATTTTGCATCATGTTAATTCACTACTGCTTTATGCGTCTTTGCTAAAGACATTGCTGATTTTATACAGGAAGATGCCCAAGAGGAATTTGGCTGGAAGCTGGTCCATGGAGATGTGTTTAGACCTCCAAGGAAGGGGATGTTACTGTCTGTCTTCTTGGGCCAAGGAACTCAGATCTTCATTATGGCATTTATTACCTTATGTGAGTAACTTTATTAAGTGATGTGTTTGTCATGTTATAGTATAAGAAAGATGCAGTATTATTAGATGATAGAAGCCTTTTGGAAATTAACTCCTTCCTTTAGTAAAATATTAATGTAATTTCATAGCAGCAACCTAGCTTCAGTAATGCTGCTGTTAGCAGTGTCATTCCAAACATGCTATCTGGGCTCGTTCTCATTCTTCATGATGCAGAAATGAAGCTTCCTTGTTGCAAGTTTGGTTTTGGTTTGTAAAAGGAGTTTGTTGTGGTGTAAATTATCCAAGGATCCAGTAATGCAAGTTCAAAGATATAAAATCAAAGCTTTGTTTTGTTCTCAAAACACTTTCTATCTAATACTTGTGACACAACAGTCTGCAGCCAAGCAGGAGTTAAGAGCAAGAATGCACACCAGTGAAACAATACTGACACAACACTTAGATTGAGAGCCTGTTATATACATGTGGTGATGGAGACTGTCACAAGTTGATGCTTTATTATATGCTGTCTATACAATATATCATAGAATCTCATAATGGTTTGGGTTGGAAAGGCCCTTAAGATCAT
>JBCJKH010052923.1:15430-32021 GCA_039877255.1 Loriculus beryllinus | reverse complement strand
GACCATCAGTTTGATTTAATATGCAGAGATCCCAGTCCAAGACACAGATCCTGAATTCTCATTTTGCTGTCTTTCTGATCTGATAACCACTGGGTAACTCTGCTCAACCACATTAATGAGCAAAGATCATAGCTGTCTTTTTGAAAGAGAAAGGAAGTAAATATTTAATCAGGACAAGATGTTTCAGTGCCGTAAAATATTGTACAAAACTCCAAGCACAACATGAGAACTTACATGTTCATTTAATCTGCTTGCTAAGCAGAAATACTTGTACTTCACAAGCCTGAAGCCAGAATATCAAAAGCCCTTTCTGCTCTGCTGTTTGGGGAACACTTATGGCTCATGACAGTGGTAAAGAAGGTACTCATTTCTCAGCAGGCGATTGTGCTGAATGGAGCAAGCTACTGCAGACATTGCTAAAAACAATCTCTTGGTTAAGACCCGTACTACCTGCATATTTTGATGCTTACAACTGCCAGAATTGCCCTTCTTCCAGCCCAGCCAAGAGAGGCTAGGCCCAGGAGTTATCAATTCTCCCTCTTAACCCAAGTGTCAAGTTGCACTTGTTTTATTGGTTTGCCATAGGAAGCAGTTGATGAATGATTTCATTGCCAGACTTCTTTATTACAGAGTACTTGTTTCTGCTAATTGTGTATTTTCCTGTCCCTTTCCCTCCCCCTAGTTTGGGGGACACAATGCCAGGTAGCATTCAGAGCAGGAGACCACATGTATGACTAAGTAGCTGTTATTACCAGTGCAAACTACTTTTCAGAGTTTTTGATCTGCTTCACTCCTGTCCTCTAACCAACTGCCCTCATGATCTGTGGCAGATGTCATTTTGTAAGCAGCTACTCACATTTCTTGGCTTCTAGTCTTTCCATTCCCCATCCTACCATTACAGTTTCTGAGCTTTTGCATCAACCTGTATACTTCCTATAGCTTTGAAGTCCTTGCCTGTCAGCTCAGCTGTCTGTCATCTATGGTTTATCATCATATCTCTTTGAAGGAAGGGAATGCTGTGTTGGGGAGGGGGATTAAGAGGAAAAGGGCTTCTGTCCTCTACTTTTTCTGTAGTAAAGATAAGATGGTAAATTTCGCCTTGTTAAAATCACTGGTGATAGTCACTTAATTAGACTTGATGTTTTCCAAGAGTTTTGTTCTATCTAAATGATGAAAGGTGTTTGTGTGGCAACTGTTTCTATCCGAACTGTCACCTTGACATTGTTTTGAGCATGTCAGCTGTGGTTTTTCAGATATACTCCATCATCTCGGCAGACGAGTCAGGAGGAAGGCAAGGAATGGCTACGCTCCCACTCAACTGGAGGCCTGCAAGACACTGGCAGTCAGTCTCCGCTTGTTTCTCCTTCAGCTATGTCTTCATCTGCAACTGGAAAATATCACTTTTCCAACCTGGGTAAATGCTGTTTCACTTCACTGTTTCTCCCACTCTATAATAGAACCATAAAATTTAACCGTTCGTGTTTCTTCATTTGCCAGACTTGATAGTTTATTTTAACATCTCCATCACCACATTGTGGTACCTCACTAAGGAAAGGAAACTCACAGTGTTTTTCATGGAGTCGGACATGGAATAGGCCTCTTATTTTACACAGATTCTCTGTGGCTTGCCCAGGGAGAAGAAAATCTCAGGCAGAGCTGGAAATTTGCTTCTAGTTCAAATCTACTCATCTTTTACAATTCACAGTCAGTAGGATTATTTCCAGAGATTCAATGAATGCTGATCCAGACACTAAACATCACTTTTTTCCTGTACACAGGTTTGCTTTGAGATAGGCCTTTCCAATCCACTTCAGTGGCTGGACCTTGCACTGGGCCCAATGCAAATCCTAACCTTGAATGCAATATAATATTTTGGGATGTGAGTCACATTTCAGATTTATTGGATTACAGGTGAAAATTTAGGTCTGGTTCTTCTGGATCCTGTTTCAAGTTAATCCAACACAAATTTAGTTTTGTTAAGAATTTTATTTTTTCTTTAATGCTTAACAGAAGAATGTTTTTTGCAAAGTGCTGAACACATACTTAGGTTCACAATGAGCTTTTGTGTTTTAAGCTTTTACTGTGGAATTAGCAGCAACCTTTGAAGCATTCACACCTACATCACTCTGTCACAGTTTATGGCATCTGTAGATTATAGTCACTCAAAAGAAATTTGGTCAGACATACAAATGTTGGTCTTTATTATATATGGGAAATGAAGTTGAACAAAGACACTTTAAAAATTAAGTTAGATCATGGCTAATCTAGCCACTGCTTTGGATTTCTTCCATGTACTTGCAGTAGTTTTAGACACAGCTCTTTTTAAGCAGTGTTTCTTTCACACTATCATTTTCTGCTTACAATTACCTTCTTTTTCATTTAGTTCACAGATTTTGTACTCACAACACAGAGCAATGAGATCATGGTTTTTTAAAAAAAATTAATTTTGTCACTGTCCTTTCCTTCTTTCCATTACCATAACCCTATGGAATAATTTGCTCTCACAACACAGCTGCTTTCATAGTTTATAACTTATGGCAGATCTTGCATGACAAAAAATAAAATTCCAAACTCTGAGGCTGAATTTGGATAGACAATTGCCTTTTTCTTGTAGGCATTGAGTTCATGTGGTCCAGGTGAACCATAACTAGGCCTTTCTTGCTACTGGCAAACAAACTGTGCAAAAGCTGAAAGCAGGTTCATCAATGCTGTTCTAGATTTCAACCACAAGTGATTAGACTACTCCTATTTATTATGATAAAATGCAGCTGGCCTGTGCAGCAGCAATTTTAGGTAGGTGCTATAGAAAATTAAAGGATAAGTGTCTTGCATGTGCCAATGTCTTGAAAGCAGTTTGGTAATATAGGTATATAGCAATAAAACACAGATACAGATACATTAGAAGAGCTGCTCATAAGAAATTCTTATGACTTCTCATTCCTTTTTAACTTCTAACTTTTGAATCTCTCTCATTGCCTTTCCATTTTGGTCTGTCAAAGTGAGCAAGTGTATATTCAGACACCAGTGTTAGTGTTACCATGTGTTTTACAGGATTAGGCTCATCCAGCTCCAGCTCCTTGGAGATCACCTGCTTCACCTTTCTGTGGTGGCTTTGTATGCGGGAATAAAAGCCTTTAATTTTCTCAACAGCATAAACTCCACCTAGCCATGCTGGGCTTTCATTGCAAGTTTTGTGCAAAACCAAAATTTATTTAATGGAAATGTGCTTCATTAATAAAGTTTTGTATTCCAGTGAGTCCAACCAACCTATCTCAGTTTAACCTTCCTGGACCCAGTATGATGCGTTCAAACAGCATCCCTGCACAAGACACTTCTTTTGATCTGTATGATGACTCCCAACTGTGTGGCAGTGCTACGTCCTTAGAAGAGAGACCACGAGCAATTAGTCATTCAGGTTCATTCAGGGACAGCATGGAAGAAGGTAAGACTGAGTTACTATTTGGACCAGTGAATAGCCTCCCAAATATGCTCCCAAAATAGGCCCTCAAGGAGTCGTAAAATTTAAAAATATTTTTTATGCAAGATAAAAATTGGAATAATTTTGTGAACCTTTTTTTCTAATTCTATTGAGCTGACTTTACAGTACTTCTTTACCCTAAAACATGTGAGATATTTCTTTTACACAGTAATACGCAACACTGTGTATGTCATACATGTATAAGTTCTTTATCAGAAATTTTGGAGGAAAGGAAGCCATTGTTGGAAAATTATTTTATTATTTTTGCCTCTAAATTTGAAGTGTCTGAGCATACCTTGACTAGTGTGATTTCTTAGTCCTAGTTCTGTATTTTCTTCTTTTTTTTTCCCCACATGCCAGTGCTACTTAGTATCCCCTTTCTTTTGTAGTAATTTAATTTTTATATTTTCCTACCACCTCCTACAGCAAACGCTGTGTGAATTTCTGTATTCAACCTCTGTCACTTAATCATCACTTCCTTTATGCAGCTTATTATTGTTGGTCTGGTTTCTTCAGTAATATGTACAGCACCTGGAATTTGGAGAATATGTTGGGGTTTGGGTTTGGTTCTTGTCCTTTTTTAACCACAGAGAACCTGACAACTCCTAATTAAATGCACTGTAACATTTTCTTCTGTGTAACATTTCTGGTAAATCTGGTTATTTGCAGAATTCCCGTAAGCAAAAAATTCTCACACCCTTTAAGCAACCCAAGCAGCAACTCCCTCTCCCCCCCAAAAAAAAAAACCAAACAGAAACCAAACCTCCCTCCTCCCCTCCAAAAAAAAAAAAAACCACAAACAAATAAACAAACAAAAAAAACCCAAAACCAAAAACACAAACAAAACACAAAACCCTACAACCCAAAGCAAAAAAATCCCACTAAAATTTAATGGAGATTTATTCTACAACGTCATCTCATCTTTCTTGTTTACTGCAACGTAATGACAATATAAATGGTCTTTATAATAAGCAAATAGTTTCCCCCTAGCCCCAGAGCTCATAGTTAGGAGATAAAAAGGGGAAAAAAAAACAGTCTTAGATGAAATAACAGACAACTAATATTTTCCCTTTTCAATTCCCCCTTCTGTATTTTGGATGATATGTCAGGCTGACATCTGGGTATGTAATACTAGCAGTAGGGTGCAGGACAGATCAAGCTGTGAGTTGTCAGCACAGAGAGGATGGCTGACTGAACAGAAGCAGATCATATAATTCAAGGACAGAGGTGACTACAGACCCTTTGCTGAGGAACAGGAAAATCATCAAAGGAAACACTGAAAGAATAATAGAGCAAACAAGGCAAATAATTTATGCATAGAAAAAGAGTGTTAAATCTAGAATTTCAGTAATGGGTCACCAATGGCTTTGATGAAAGCTTTTTCATTGGTTGTGTTTCATACCCAGCTGGAGTGAATAACCATGATCAACCTGAGTAAATGAAAGTCAATGCAGCAATAACAGTTTTCAGCAGTTTACAGTCATTAGAGATTAACATGAAATGATACTGTTAGAAGGTCAACATATTTTATTTAAGGTAGGAGCTCTGAGGAATTTGAAAAGAATGAGGTAATGGGTATAGCCACTGTGTACAGGAGCAGAATGGGAGTTTAGTCAAGAGATTTAAAGAAGAGACTAAACACCAAAGATAGCTTCAAAGCAACAGGGTTTCATTGGTCAGTGTACCACATCTTTATAAGTATTTGCTCAGTTACAAAATAAGATTTAAAGTCTATCTGGTTAATCCAAGTGTTCTTGTATTGTCAGGTTGGCGTATGGATACCAGATAGCTATTAAAGCAAAATGATTTATTTACCAAACTCTGGCAGATTATAGCTATTAAACAAAATCATTTTGAAACAAAAATTCAAAGAAGTAATGAAATAAATTGTCTTCTTTAAAAGTCTGTACTTGTGTATCCTTCATCAGGAGTGTCCTCAGAAACACGAGAGGCAAGTTGATTTCAGTTTAGTCTTCATTTGCCATTTTCAGAGAGGACAGAAACCACATTTTTCCCTGCAACATTCACTTGGTGCTCTTGAGACTGACTACTGATAATTAGTGGGAATATGGCACTATTCTTGCAGTAACCCCTTCATGTGGATTACAAATACATGGGTCAGCATTGAGCTGAGGAGAAAAAACAGCTGAGCAAAGGCCTGGGAACTCAACCCAAACAGTGTGGACTGTTTTGCAAAGCATAGTCTCATATTAAAATACGTTTGCTCAGCCTTGGACAGGTGTGTAAACAGCTCAATTTCTGGTTTCTTTAAAGAGTGTATTTATCAAGTGTTTTGTTGTCAAAGCAACAAAAGTGATGCTTGGTTTGCTGGTAATAATGCAGAACCTCACTGGCATTCTCTTCCACCTCATAGACAGGAAAGTGCTTTTTCTGTAGAACAATATTTTTAAGGGCAGGAAAAAATATCAATAACTTTTCTATACTGATAGCTCATAATTGCTGTTTATGAAAGATTGATTCTCATTTTAAAAATATGTTTAGCTATTGAGCTCTGTGGGGAACTTTTATGCTTGTATCAATATTTCATGTTATTTTCCTTTTTTTTTAAAAGTACATGGGTCCTCATTATCACTTGTCTCCAGCACATCCTCTCTCTACTCCACGGTGAGTATTTACATATTAGAAAAAAGTTCTGTCTGCCTCTGTTCTTATTCATTGTTCATGAAAATATCAATACTTTGAGATTTAGAAGGATTAAAATTGCACTGTAATAAAGCCAGGACATTTATTTTCAGCTTTGGTATTACTGTCATGTTATTTAAGAATACATTATTTTAGAATACATTATTTTAGAATACATTATTTTCATGGGTTTATGTGACTTGCTCAGAACTGCTTAAATAACATAGCGTATAATTTGAAAGCGAAAAAGAACCTAATGGTCTAGGAGTCTTTCTTTGAGTCTTTATTCTCTTGTATTTGATAACTTTGAGTGATATTCCTTATTTTCAGCTAGTTTTCTAACTGCACAATTTACAAAGTGCTTTTGTCCCGTCACTGAGGTACAGTTCTTGAAAAACACAAGATTGATTCATAGTAAGAGAAATGCAATTGATAATTTAAATGTCTGCTGTGGCAAATGACTGTGTTTAGGTGTTATTTCCAAAGAGAAATTCTCTTCCAAAGAGAAATAGTCTTCCAGAGAGAATCTGTAAAAAATATTATTGTTGTTAATTAGATCAATTAGATTGAGTAATAATTGTATTCCAGCTCAAGCAAGTTCTGCTTTTTTTTTTTTTTCTCTGTTTTATTGGTTTGGTCTCTTTTTTTGATGTCTTCTTCATAATTTCTTGCTTCAGTTGTTCTACTAACAGGAAATCATCCATATGGAAGGAGCTAAACATGTTTGGACATTCTCTTGCAGATACACAACAGTTGCTTTGCAACCTATTCACTAACTACAATTACATGCTGTACTAGCCCTTTTCCATGGCAAAGCAAACCACTTATCTGCTTTCATACCATGCATTCATGAATAGTTTGTCTCCTTTGCTACTATCTTGTAGTCTTTGCTACTGTTTCCCTGTCTACGAGTCACTATGAGCAGTTTGCATGGTGGGTTGTCCAAAATTGTAATTCAACCTTTAATGTAAAATTTTAGAATAATATTATGAAACTGGTAGATGGTAAAAATCAAGTTTGCAAGTGACACAGAATGTTTGCAGTACCCGATGAGTCAGTAGGTATGAAATACCTCTGCTCTGATGTGTAATGTGGCAGGAATTTGCTAATACTTTCTAGTTATATAGCCTGCTATCATCCAAGATTGTTGAGTATTTTGGAAATATTACTTAAACTCCATGATATTAAAGAACAGTATTTTTCCTGCAAAACAAACTTTAAAAGGTTTACCCAAGTGTAAGTGGTATCTTCTGAAACATCTGACTAAATTCACATTGCAGCTAAGCCCCACTCTTGAAGTTACGGATTATGTAGGCATAATAATGGAAACCATAGAAAAATCTGTAAAGGGCAAGAAAGAAATTAGTACGACAACATTAGTCAAATGTTTTTTGATCAGCATTTCTTCTGCTTGATCCCTCTCATCTTGTGAAACAGGTTTAAACTTTTCAGCAATTAATCAGATGATGCGCAAGTGGAGTATAGGAACATGAAAAGGTTTGCAATCGGTATCACTTCAGCTGAAAGTAGAGAATGACATTTCATTATTCAGTGTGCCACTTTTCCTTCAGAAAAGCACATGTAACTCACTTTCAGCTGTTACTAGAGTAAAGGAGTACAAGAGCATTTTCAACTTAGTTAAGCAGCCCAAAATCACTAAGTAGTTTTTCTAAACAGACTGCCTTTCCATAAGTATCTCAATTAATATATCTATGAGGATTCACAAGCACTGTCTTAAGCCTTGGTGCTAGTGGTTTTCTGCAGCCAAATCACTGGAGAGATTATTACCAAAGGATAGCTGCAAATCTTGAAGTTATTCTCTGAAGATTGTTTCTTTGAGAATCAGAATACGAGATTCAGAAGAGGTATTTCATGATTTGCTGCCATTGCAATGAATAAGTCCAATGAGACAGAAGTTCTGCATATTGGGTTTCTTCTTGATTTGCATTTGGGTTTTCAGGACTTACGTGAATAGACCGGAAATCTAGCTCGTAGAAATATGCACATACAGAGACAACCATTTGGTTTCACAGAAAAGTGTGCCCTGTAATCTGATTTAGTAGACTATATGACTGAAATACTGATTCAGTCTCGGCGGTGAGTATATCTAGCTCTCAGAGAAGTTGAAAAAGATGTGTGATAGTTTATATTATGGCAGGTTGTCTCTAATTTTAATCTCCTCCTGCTCAGTAGGTGAGACACTGCAGTTTGCATATATTTAGTTAATTGCTATATTTCTCGCACTGGCTCTCAGCATTAGCTACACTTAGAATCCCTAGACTTCATTAACTGTGCTAAGCCAAGCTCAAAGGAGATGTGTAAGGACATGTCATTTGTATGTTAATATTTTAAGTCTTCAAAAAAAAGAAGAAAATTAATCCTTACAAGGGTGAGATGCATGGATATGATGGAGAAGTAGAGGGAAGAAAAAAAATATTTCCTATTAGAGCCTTTTGAACCAATGGCTGAATGCTGGCTTGTAATGGTGTCAGTGCAAAGTCAAGTAAAAATTGCTCAGATGTATTTGGTTGCCAGATTTTATTTTTAAGTTGATAGTATGCCCAGAGTCATGTTACTTCTCTTTCATTTACTTCTTCCAGTACCTGCAAAAGTTGACTTATGGAAGCCACCTCTCTGAACTCTGGGAGAGAGGCAATGATTCCTTATATAGTGAGGGAGTCATCTGGTAACAATAGGTAGCACTGCCTTCATCTGTAGGGGTTGGTGGTCTAAGGACAAGGGACCATGTCCCCAGCGTATCAGCTTCAGGAAAAAGTCATCAACCTTAGATTTGTTTGTTTGTTTGTTTTCTCAGCACAATAGAATTCCTAAGGGAACAGGGTATTTCTTGATCTATTTGTGACTTTTCATGCACCACACATTTGAAGCAACAATAATGAGAATAGAATTTAATTTTTTTTTCTGTAAGCGGATCTCCTTTTTGTGAATATAGATCAGAAAGTTAGTATCAGTATGTGTGTCACATGAGTGCTGGCAAATAACAACTGTTGTACTAAATCATTCCCATGTAGTGACGTGCCAGGTATTAAAGTAGTTTGAGCCAAGAGCAGTTTCAAGTGTTGCACGGGGAAATATCACAGTCTTTTTAGTGACTGTTAACGGATAAGCATGTATGGAAAGAAGCATTCTCTAAACAGCTTCTTCACTATACTAGATAAAGTAAGAAAATGTTTCTATAACAAATTATTAAAATTCTAATAGCACAAAAGTAGCACTTAATACAGGCTTAAAAAAGCAGCTATATTAATTTGTAATAACACAGATACTGCCTCATGTAAGGGAATCTTCCCAGGAACCTTGGGTTTTCTTAGCCTTCCTAATGTTATTTGTAGCTAATTCTTCTACCCATATTTTCCTTCTATTGCTACTTCTCTTCCAGATAATGTTAGGCTGCTTCTCTGAACCTGAGGCACCTCAGATCATGGGGCGGATTGTTTTCCAGTACATTAACTGCTTTTTATTTTATGTTCCAAAAGAGTTCCTCTCTCATGGCATGCCATTCTTTTCCATTAGAATCTTACCGAAGCAAGATTTCTCTGTCCACCAAGTGCCTCCCAAATTAAGACTACTCTCATGCTTACAAATCTAATGACTTCCAAAGTCTTTTAATTTCTTAGCTTGTTGAAAAAGACTGCTATGTAAATAGCATCATTACATAAGAATATGGAAAATATCTAAAATTATTAAATATTATTAGCAAATTTAAGCTGAAACTTTAACTGACCTTGATAGCCCTTAATATTTTGATCAGTACTCTGTATGGAAGAAGTTACATGGAAATGCAAAGGCACCTCTCCTATCATGTTCCTCCCACGTATATTATACTGATATGATGTCAACTTCTCTAGCAGGATTACCTAGTAGGAATATTGCTCAGTATGCAATAAAAAAATATGTTTCGGGAGCAGTAATAATCATTACAATGTAAAAGTGCTGGTCTGTGCCATGGCAGCACAGCAAGTCTTTTCTATCTTAGAAATGTAGCTGTAGTTTCTGCTGGTCTGTTCCCATTCTCCCTTTGTCCACTGTTTCCTATTGTCGGTATGCTCAGTAAACTCCTGGGAGTTTCATCTGGAGTCTTGACAAGTTGAAAAGAATTCCATTTATTGTTTTTACTGCATACCTTCCTCAAATGTAATGGATCCGTGAAGCTATTCATTTCACTTCTGTGTAGCTGGCTTTTATTTTCTGTTACTGCAGTTATGTTCCACACAGTTTCTAAGCCATTTCTTTGTTTTCTTCCAGGCAGAAGAAAAAGCACATTCAGAGGTAAGAACTGTTCTTCATTTTTATATTTATGTATTGAATTATATTAAAGTATAATGTTTACCTGCTATGGCTAACCTGTTGAGTTGCTGGGGAAAATAATACCTTGTCCGCACTGTTTTTTAAGAAATACTGATTAAAATCTGATGCAGCTTCTAGTGCTCTAGAAGGTGTTTTCTTAGCATCATGCTGAAAAATACCTCCTGGCTGAGGTTCTAAAATGGTGAAAAGAATCAATGAGATTCAGGCTTCTGAGTGGAGGATTTGTGATACGTCTGATTTCAGACATAATACTGCTCTTTACGGGATCTAAGGGCCTGTGCAATTCAAGGTAATGTGTGCCTTTAAGGAGAAAAATACTTCAAATGTTTGCTTTGAACTTTTCTCCTTTACATTTTGCATTATATTAAATTTCTGAAACTGACCACTTTGATGGATTTCAGAGCAACACGGATTGATTTCAGATATAAATCAAATATGACATGGAAAACAGCTTCTTTCTCCTCACAGTGTATAAGAATGGGTGACAAGCTGGGGTCAGCAGCTGGATACAGTTACAGACTCTCAAAACAAAGTCCTGGTTGTACTAAAAGAGCACCAAGGAGTAGGAGCAATAAAATGCTGCACCAAAGGGTGCACTTCCAATTCACAGTGCTACATGCCTTCCAACTCTTGCATTTATACAGCTCCTGTTTTTACTACCCTAATCAGAGAAAGAGTCAACTAAAAGGTATTTTGAAGAAGTTGAACAAATGACATATTCTTCCTTACTTGACACAGTATATTTCAATGTATTTTCTAAGCTCCTTTCTTTGAAAGTTAAAGCAAAGGATCTAAAGAAGCATGCCATAGCTCAGTAGCGTACATGATAATTCCTCATTCCATTGCCCTTTATATGGGACTGTATATAGAGGTGAAACAACAGTTCTTTACTGTGTAATTCCTACATGATATTTCTCAGTATCTAGGTCTTACAGGAGATGTTGAACAGCATTTCACAAGAACCACCTTTGTATAGTTGCAGGAATATGATAAAAATGCAGCTTAAGAGAAAACTTGGAAAAAGTGGAAGTCCAGGATAGAGAACAGGTCAATAATGTGTCTCTTTTGCTCTGAGCTAGTGTAAATGACCTAGCTATTTTTGTATCATAGACGCACAGGAATTTGTTCATTCTTAAAGCCTGTGCAATATTCCCTGTTGGTTTTCACATGAGTCATAAAATTAAAGTGCTGAAATAGTCTTTACTAATGAACATTATGTGCTTCCTTTCCTAGGCTAGTTTTAGACATATTAGACGTATTTATTACTTCATAGTCTGGAAGAATTTCTTTTATGTCTGAATATGAAAGGGGTTTCAAAGTGAAACTCCATGCTGTGCTTAAGTTCAGTGTGATGCCTGGAGTCTCTGTAAGATCTCAGATAGTGTTAAATGAGCTTAAAATTATGTGGAAGCTTCATGCTAGATATCCATCTTAGCTGAAATGTAAACAGCTATTTTTCTTCATGATTCTGTTTTACATTAGAGGATACAGGAGCCTTGAACTAAGTTTATTCTCATGTCAACAAGAACATTTAAAGCAACTTTTTGTTGTTTTCCTTTTTTTTTCTTTAGGTTGGCAAGCAAGTTTTTGGGTAGTATATGTTTTAAAGAGGCTGCATGTTTGAATTGCAGAGACTGTAGAAAGAATTGTGTTAGAGAAAAAGAAAAAAATACTACACCTTATCTAGCTTTAGACATACATAAAGCAAAAATCTTTGTCCAAGGTAGTCATCAAAGCTTTCTTCATGCCAGGCAATGAGGGACTATTTTTTGGCCCTTTATCTGAGTCTAGTATAGACATTTAACATATGTTCGTGCATCAAGTCTACAGTTAGGCACAGTAAACCTCACCCAAATTCATTCATGTTTCATAATCTCAGGCCTCATTCAGGGCTGCTGTACTTGACTGTACTAAGAATATATTTGGAATTTACAGGATTTGGTAAGACAACATGACCTTTACATGTACAAACAGAGGGTTGTACATATGAAGCAATTAAGCATTTGCCCATATGTGCTCCCTTAACTGGAATTTGAGCACATACACTGGTTAAATGGAAGAAAACAGCTGGAGCAGCAGCACTAAGAGCCAGCTTTTAATAATTTGTGATTATGATTATTTCTGAGATTAAAACATGAAACTAAGACATTGTAAACCTTAAGAAAACAAACAAAAACCACAACAAAAGGAAATTGCTGAAGTACTGACAACAGGCTTGTTTTTCTTTCCTAGCAAATTCAGAAACTACGGAGAGAGCTGGTTGCATCGCAAGAGAAAGTTGCTACCCTTACATCTCAACTTTCAGCAAATGTAAGTATTTTTGCTTGTGATCATAAACAGTATCAAAGAATATATTATCAGGTTGGGTAATAGCTCTTATTCAACACATAATCTGGGAAATTTATACTGTTTGTTTACTGTTGATTTTACTATTTATTTATACTATATAATGAATTATTTCATTAAATGTCTATATTGCCTCAGCTTCAAACGGAAGAAATCTTGTAATCAAATGCAGTGGAAAAGAAAAAGAAAGTTTCCATGCTCCATACTCAGTGTTATCACATCGTATGTGACAGCAGTCCTTTCCAATTCAGTTTCACTCTTTTCTCAGAATCAATTAAAAAAAAGCCCAAAAGTAAGGAGACACAACCAAAGAAAGGGCATGAATTGCATAATCTAATAGAATTCATTATGGTTTCACTTCACAAAGATAAACCCTACAAAATCCAGATAGATGGGGAAGAAAGCACAGTGTACAGTTGTAGATAGAATTCATATGGTGCAGTAACTGTGCTGATATATAACTAATGGAAAACGGGCTATTTCACAGATTGCTCCTGGTGTCACTTCCAATTGTCACACACTGATAATATGAGTTATTGAACATGTTATGAGAAAATAATGCAACTTAGGGAATGTGAGCTGCAATTCTGTCTAGTTACTAATATGGAGTTACCATATAGATGCTGAGCGATCTGTTGTATAGTGGTTTTTAAATGCAATTCAGGATATAACTGTACTGACCATTTCAAGAAAAGCTGAGAGGCAGTTGAAAGAAAGTATCATTTTGCATTTCAAGAAAAGTTTCCTGATGTCCTCACCAATCTGGAGTGCCTTTCTTTGAAATGTAGATGTACTGAGTATTTAGCTCTATAAATACTGCCATAATTTTCAAGAAATTATTTCAGTGTAGTAGTACTGTGTTCCTTTTGTGAGAAAATAATCTCTAGCTGTGTGAAAGTTCCTTGTTCTCTTAGGACTGCCAGGCATGAAAATGTGGAAGACCTATTCTTAGCACTTTCTGCTCTGCTCAAGTGGCTGTTGATATTCATACTTCTGTAGCAGTATAGGTTGCCAGTCTGTTTTGAGTTTTGAGAATGAGATAGTGAGGCAGACAACACAGGAGTCCTACAATGTTTGTAAATTAAAAAGCTAGATTCCAAGGTGGCTTATTCATCTGAGAGTTTATAGACAGCATGCTTATCCTGGGTATGGGGTTCTTTCATTCAGATATTGTAGACTCAGATTTTCATCTTTGCCAGGCTGGGCAGGTCTTTACTCACCCATCTTAAGACCAACAACAAAAGAAAAAAAAAACCAAAACAGTAAGGCATGAGAAGAACTAAACCAGCATGCTTTGGGTAGTTGTGTTTACTAACAGTTCTACTGTTCTCTGTGGGATGCTCTCCTTTCCACTAGGAGCACAAGGCTGCAGCAGCTCTGCTTTGGAGTGGGGAGCACAGGGAGGCTGTCTGTGGCTCAGCTTGTGATGCAGCACAGTCACAGACATCCCCACATCCACTCTGAGTGCCCTGTTAATGCCCACACAGCAGCAGCTGGTGTTAAGCAGAGGAGTTAGCTTGATTTCTGCAAACCCCTGATCTAGTGGAAAGTGTCCTGCCCCACAGCTGAGGGGTTGGACTAGATGATCTTTAAAGGTCCCTCCCAGCCCAAAGCATTCTGTGCTTCTGAGCAGTGATGCTAACATCCATAAGGCTAAACTGTTTGCCTGCAGTGGGCTTGTGCTCAGTGCCTGTACTAGAGCTGGTGTGGGAGACACTTTGATGGTGGGAACTCAGGCTCTTAGTACCGTTCCTTATTTCACCCTCTGGGTGTTTTGCCCTTCTCTACATCTGCTAGCTATGAACAGAAAACACCATTGTATTCTTGCTGATGTGTTAAAAGGAGAGTTAAAAGATAGCTTTAGTTAGTCTCTATGCTTTTCCAGTCACCCCAGCAATGCTGTAGCCTACAGTAAAGCAACAAGTGCAATAGAGTTAGGATGGCAGGCCATTCTCCTCTACAGCTGAGGCAATGAAGCCATTGGGCAAATTGTGTTCAATCTCTCCCCAGTGTTATCTAGAAGTTATTGACTATATCTCTTTCCAGCATTCCTTTTTGTAGAGTAAACCTCATACAGACTGATCTCTAATGGCATTACCTATTCTAGGCAAATTCTCAAAGTCAATTTCAAGCTAAAATTAGATTTGGTCCGTATTTCAAATAAAGTAAGTCAAGCTAAACATGGATAGTTACATTTTTACTTGGGTTTCAAGGAATATCGGCTGCATGGATGAGGAATGAGTATGCATATATATATGTGCATGCTGTATGTTGTATAAAGGCTAATTTAATTATGTTCTTTTGACTGTGTCACTCACTTTCTAATCCATCTCCATGGTGACACTCTTCAAGCTCTCAGCCTATAAACAACCCTAAAGCTGATACTTTTAGCACATGGGGTTTTTTAAATGGTACCAGAGAAATCCGTCCTTTTTCCAAATCCACAATACGTGGAAATTCCCTCAAAATTAAACTTGTCAGAAGCATGAAAGTTAGAGACTTCAAATTCTCCAGGCATGAACAAGGGATTTAGACACCTTCACAATGAATACAATCTTAAAAGTATGACTGGATATTATAAGTAAATAATTTTGGGGATGCTGTCATGAGATACATACTTTACAAACTGAAATATTGAAAAGTATTTCATAATAAGCCTTGTTCTGAGTTCATTCTCTGCTATTTGTGGCACAAAAGATATATTAAGAAACAGTCCCACATAAGTCCAAAGGATCAAAAGAAACCACTTAAGGATGCATTACTACTAATTCTGTCAGTCCTGTGAGTACTTTATGAAATAAATTCTTCGAAGTATCACTTAAAAAATCAGGAATAAAATCCAGCTTGAAAACTGTGTATATACTACATTTTAATTGTAATATGACCTCTGAAATTGAGTTTAATTATGGAATTGATACTTAAGTACCAGTGTTTATATATTTTTTCATAAAAATTATGAGAGTAACTAACAAATACTTGATTTAATTTGATGAACTTATGAAAAACCCAGATGGGCTTCTAATTTTCATGAAATTCACTTGCATGTATTCATTTATCATTTATCTCCTAATCTAAGAGACATGCTTCATCAGCCATCGACATTTAAAGGAGAAATAGTCCTAATCACAACAGCTGGAATTTATCCTGAGAAGAAATCAAAATCATGTTTTACTCTCCAAATTGATAATACTGCTGTGAGCCTCATTTTGAGCCCTGTTTTGATGCCAAACTGAACAAACAGTAATTCCAATGCAGAAAAAAAATTTATTGCTGCCTGTCACTTCTGTAGATACATCCATCTCTGCCAGGCAGAGAACTGTATGAACAGGGTGTCTTCTGCAGTGCCTTTGCTGGCCAGAAAATTACTCAGTCATAGAATCATAGAATAGTTAGGGTTGAAAGGACATTAAGATCATCTAGTTCCAACCCCCCCGGCATAAGTAGGGACACCCCACACTAAACCATGCCACCCAAGGCTTCGTCCAACCTGGCTTTAAACACCGCCAGGGATAGAGCACTCACAACTTCCTTGGGCAACCCATTCCAGTGCCTCACCACTCTTACAGTAAAGAATTTCTTCTTCATATCCAATCTAACCTTCCCTGTTTAAGTTTTAACCCGTTACCTCTTGTCCTGTCACTACAGTCACTAATGAAGAGTCCTTCCCCAGCATCCCTATAGGTCCCCTTCAGATATTGGAAGGCTGCTACGAAGTCTACACGCAGCCTTCTCTTCTCCAGGCTAAACAGTCCCAACTTTCTCAGCCTGTCTTCATATGGGAGATGCTCCAGTCCC
>JBCJKH010052923.1:0-15330 GCA_039877255.1 Loriculus beryllinus | reverse complement strand
ATCGGCAAACTTGCTGAGGGCGCACTCAATCCCACTGTCCATGTCAGCGACAAAGATGTTGAACAAGACCGGTCCCAGCACAGATTTCTGAGAGACACCACTTGTCACTGGCCTCCAGCCAGACATTGAGCCATTGACCACAGTTCTTTGCTTTCGGCCATCCGACCAATCCTTTCCAATGTCTTTGTTATAAATACATGCATCTTAGCCTTAGTCCTAAAGTACTCCAAATATGCCTGTCTGAAAATA
Source organism: Loriculus beryllinus (assembly GCA_039877255.1). NCBI lineage: Eukaryota > Metazoa > Chordata > Aves > Psittaciformes > Psittacidae > Loriculus > Loriculus beryllinus. The sequence goes on along the minus strand of JBCJKH010052923.1, from coordinate 15,081 downwards.
GGCAGCACTCTTTTCCTCGCTGTGTTCTGGAGAAGGAGATTATTAAAAGCCAGAAATCTTGTTCTTTCCCAGTTATCTTGGACTTGAATTTGTCAATGTTTCTCTTTGTAGAACTAAAAGTATTGTGTGCAAGGGGAAAACCAAGCATCTTATTCATCTCATTTCAACAATATTCACATCTTTCTTTGCTTCACCACAAAAGACAGTTGGTGACAGTAGTACATGGGTAATTAAAAGACTCTCAGGCTGAAATTTGACCTATTTCATCAAGCCTTTGCTTGATATTTTATATCAAAATCTGTCAATTGGAAGTTATAGCATTTCTCAGGCATGAGAGAAACCTCTGCTAAGACTTCACTTATTTGGTTTCATTTGTTATTCAGGCTTTTTTGGCTGGACTCAAGTAGAATGCTTGATTTCAGCAGTTTATTTCATTTGATTAACCCCAAAGTGTTTTGCCTGCATATGATTAAATTCAAGCAGGTCCAAGCTGTTGTTTGCATGCTTAATTTACAAGTTTTTTTTTCTGAGATTCTGGCTTTTCCCCTGGTGCCTGTTTTGATGTTGCTGAAGGGTAAAGCTCAGTACTATTTAAGAAAGAGCCTGTTTTCAGTGCAGAAAGTGTGCAGCCAGCAGACTTCCTACGTGACTGACAAGGGCTTAAATTCCAGCAAGCAGCCTGAACCCAGCCTGTTTGGAGGGACTTTGATCAGTGCTTTGTACTGCATAAAGCCAAAGGGTGCATGCTTGCAAGCTGTAGTAGACCCAGGATGCCAGTAGAAAGTGGAGGGGGATCGCTGGCTAATACTCTTCTTTGGCCAGCTCTGAACTACTATCCGACAGCCAAACAACAAGATAATAGCAGGCGGCAAACAGAAAAGGTCACCAGATGTACACTTGTTTCTTGCAATCAGCCTGATCCCTTTTGGCATCTCACACCTCCTTTCATTCAGCCGTGTCAGGTGGGAGGAAATTTCTTTATTTACCTCTGTTTTATAACCCTGAATACTACAGGTCAAACTGCAAATGTGTCAGCAGATAGTCTTAGAATATGCCAATGTCATGTTCAGGGTGGGCTGTAAACCTAAGAGCTGAGGTATTTGGGTTTTGGCTGTCTGGGACCGTTTAATAAGAAGGAAATGTTTGCAATTAAATCTGTTGTCTTAGTACTGGAGTCATTCCCTGAGCATATATGTGTGACTATTTCCAATGGGAATTTCACGTGTTACTAGAAGTCAAAATTAATCCATATGTGCTGGATCTACAGATTAAGACCTGTGCATCATCTATGTGTCTAATAAGTATACCATGTTAAAGATGGATATATTTTGCTGTAGGCATACTTCCAGTAGTGCCCAGTTACTTAACTCTAATTCCAGTATGTCTGTTTCCAGGGCCAAAAGCTATATTTAATTGTGAAGATGTATTTCTACTTTAGAATAAGTGTTATTTAAAGCACATGTGGTATTCAGGCTATTCTGTATGGCGTTCAAATTATGTATGCCATGAACAAAACAGCTGAACCTGAATGTAGAGATTTCTAAGGTGTAAGGGACTGGCTGCAACTTAAAAAAAATAAATTAATCTATTCCTAAATATTTTAATGCGAATGAAAGAATGGCTGCTTTTGAATAAAGAAAATAATTGTCAGCAATTGAGGATTAATTACCAATCCCATCCAAATCAAGTTTGTGGTTCAAAATTTTTAATTTCTAATGAATATTTTCAAAGTCACAGTTACTTCTATTTGTTTCAATTGTTTTCTTTTCTGCATTATTTTGCATTTAACTATTTAAATGAAAAATCTGACCTTAAATGGTAGTACATACATATATATGTTTTATGCATGTTTCCATGCACATGTAAGTGTACTGATAATCTAGCCCTTTTCAAACTAACTTTTCTTATTTTATTACATAATATTTCTGTTGGGACAAATTCACATAAGGTTTTAACAAATAGGAGTTCCCTAGATTGCTGAATAAATAAACAGTTGCAACCATACAGTGAGGTAACACAGTTTATCACTCTGATTGTACAATTAATGCTTCGTATCTCATAGAAGAGTATCTGGTGCAATTAACATTTAAATTAATGAACAATGTGATTGAAGGTTTACTCTTGGTTTTCGTTTGATGGGCCTTTGAATTATGTTTCTTTATTATTAACAAATCAAGGCCTGATAGTCTTTATCTTAAATGAGTTAGGAAGAATCCATCATCTTGATCAGTTGCATATATGATGCAGAAATTGTAGTGTATTACTCCAAGAAGGTAATATACTCTATCACAAGCTGAATTTTAGTAAGGATCCATAGTTGTGACATGGCTGTCTTCAGCAAAAGACTGTCAAACAGTAGCTTGATAGTTTCAGTGACCTTTGATGACATTTTTAATGATGCTATTTAGTTTGTTATTTTTCCTATATGTTCATTATGGTTTATTCATGTACAGTAGAAGGTGAAGTTGCAGCTATGGAATAGGAAAGTACGCTGCGCATGGTTAGGTACCAAAGAACTCTGGTTATCTCAGTTTAATTGAGAAATTAACAAAAGCAATGCATAATTAAGCAAATTATTCCTCCTTTCAAGCCCTCAGTCCCCATTGTTATTCTCATGGTAAAGCAGAACTATGGGCCGTCAGCCAAGCCATAGAATTTTTTATGACACAGGGAAGAGTAAGCTCCATTAGTTTCCTGTTAAACACATGTAATGAAAAGACATTTGGCTATGAGTCTGTGGTAAAGCATCTACTTTGTCTCTGATTGTGTTCTGGGTCAGTGGTCATCATAATATGTAGCTAATTATTAAAATGAAAAGTAAGTTTAAATGCTACTTAGTTTTATCTTCTCAGAGGAACAGGGTAGTGAAAATGAGCAAAGGCTGTAGTTTCCAAACCAGCTAGAATAACTTTGTATCAATCAACAGGTTTATATCAATCAGAGGTGAATTTGACACATATTCCAGGTCCATTTTATTTAAAATTACAGCTTCAAGAATATAGCCTATTATAAATGTTAAAATCTGAATAGACACAATTACTATTTTATCTTTAAGACATTCCATATGTATCGGGTTTCACATTTATTAAAAGTTAGTCTCTGAGGTATGTATCCTTTATGAAAAGAATTATCCCTAGGGCATCCCTGCAGATGTAGAAATCAATTGGATTGACCACTATACCCATGAGTCATTATATAGTTTATTTACTAATACAATTTACAAGCAGTAAACTTGTAAGAAGTTTAATAAGTATAAAATAAGAAGTTTACAAGATACTGAAATGTTTATAGCAATCCAAAATGATTTACAAAACACAAAAGCCACTTGTCAGTCTAAAAATTCTGAAGTGGAGACACAGAAGTAGGCCACTATCATATATATGATAATCTTTTTTTATTCGAGGAATAATATATAGAGCAAGATGGCAAGAAGCATTTTTCCTTCTCCTAAAATGCATAACAGAACACTTTCTGAACTATGTCTTTTTCTGCTTATACCTCAGATTCAGTACAACCACATACATTCAAACTTAAGCTATGCTTGTACAAGCATGTAAATCTGTAACTGAGAAATTTGCCAGGCACTGTCTGCCTGTACTGCTGCAATAAAAAATAAATTTTCTCAGTGAGGAAGCTCTGTTAATACATTTCTGCATATAAATGTGCTGGGTTTGCTTTATATGTCCACGTGCATCTTAGTGCCTGTGTTTGAAAACCTTGCCTGTTACCATGCTTGAAATGGTAAAGAGAAAATAAGTATTTTCTTCTGCTTTTACTATTTAGTGTTGTGAGACAAGTGGATGGAACTTTATGGAATTTCATAAAAATAAAATTTGTTCAGTAGAGTGTAGGGTGAGTGTTAGAAAATAAAATGGAAGTTTATTTTTTTAAAACCTTTTAATCAGTTTCAACTTTATTGTTTTTCTGATTGAGAAGTAGGACTTCCAGTTTTCAAGATTGCCTTTTATACATATGTTTGCACACATATATAAATACTACATTTATATTTTATACAAGTGCATATTACTTTTATACACATACACATTCATATGATCAATATAAGATGAATAGAGTAGATAATAGCCTATTATAAAACTAATTCTGATGTTTTTTGTTTGAGTCTAAGGATTACTCTGGAGTGCTTTATTTATGAGATTAAAACTTACTTTTAAGATAAAGTATTAGAGAAATTCCCATTTTGAAATATTCAGTAACTGAAAATAAATGTCTCTAGACTTCTGTTTGGGAGCACACTTCTTTTGGTCATTGCATCGGTAAATTTAAAGAGGGCATTAAATCCATAATCCATTTCCATGCAGAGATACCTCAGCTAATCTCCTCAGAAGCTAAAGAAGCCAGATGAATGCTGTGCTCACTTGATTGCTTAACCTATCCCAGTTAGCTCCGTCTGAGTTTAAAATTAACAGTAAAAAGCTGGAGAAGTTGAGAGAAACAAATATTGGAGAAGAAATCTTGGAGAAAAAAAATATTTTTAAAAACCAAATAAATCTGGGAAAATTATTCCACTGTCACCACTAATGTTGTCTTTGTTAATTTCACAGGCTCATCTAGTAGCAGCTTTCGAAAAAAGCTTGGGAAATATGACCGGCCGATTGCAAAGTCTAACAATGACAGCTGAACAAAAGGTACGTTTACCAAAGCAGATGCTGTAATGTGGAAAACAGTCAAGAGATTATATCAGAGTTTTGTTTACAAAATGCTGAAAGGAAACAGGGGCAGCTGTGACAGTAAGACAGATCATTCCTTAATGGCCATTGCAATCAAATCTTCATAAAGCTCCAGCAGAATTAAACTGTGAAGAATCTGGTTTATGCAGACAATATCATAGAATAGTTTGAAGATAACATCTTTCTTTTCCAGATCTTAATTTACACATATGCGACTCTAAATTTAATCCATACCGAAAGATCCTATAACAAAGACTGGTCCTAACCTGCTTCATTCTAGCCTGCCAGTTTTGTCAAAATAATAGACTTGTGGGAAGAGAGGAGCTTTAAGTAGAGAAAGATTACTCCATTCTGAGCACTAATGCAGGTTAGGTATCAGATTTAGTTTGCACTGTGCTGTTTTGACTGTTGGGGAAAAAAATTCTAAACCTCATAGGGAGTAAATTTAATGTGAGCCTTTGTACCAAGCTCAGGATTAAGAGGCTACTTACCACATTCCAGGATCAGACTCCTGCAGCTTTCTGCCCTTATTCATTTTGAACAGTATCCTATAAATTGAAAGGCTCATTGAGCCAAACTGTGGAAGAAACTGTATGTCAGTCACCACATGACTCAGTGTAGCTGTCTATAAAAATAGTCTGGTTGAACACCAACAGACGAAATATGGTGAGACTTGTTTAGAACTGGATAGAAAATACTTATATTGCTTGGTTTTTTAATCTTATGAAACAAACAAACAAACAACAACAAAAAAAAAGCCCACAACTGAATTTTCTTAAAACCAAAACTTTTGACTATTTTGCAAAGTGTGATTTCCCTTAGAATAGTTTGTTTCCAGATTAAGCAGTAGCATTGAAACAGTACATCTTCAAGCTTCTTTCCCCAAAGATTTGGAACATGTTCTTTTCCTTCTCTTCTTTTCTCTGTTGTTAAGATTAAAATCCTTCAATCCTTATTATATAAATACAGACTGGAAAGACAGGTTTAATGCAGCAGTAATAAAAACTATTTATAATTATAATTGCATGTTCATTCTAACACAGAACTTCCTGCATTCAAGTGGAGTTGTATTACTTCAACTTGCAGGACAGTTGCAATTAAACAGGAGAGTGTTTTTCAATTGAATTATTATTTAGCAAGTAAAATATTTTGAAAAATGCACAAATTCAGGTGAGACTCATCTGTTAAATAGTAGCTTCAGATACTAAATGATTTAATTCAAATGGGTTTATTGTCTTTCACAATAAAAATGCTGGATTGTTATTTAAAATGAACATTCAATTGAGGCCATTTTTTAATTAGTCTTTATTCAAAATGTTTCATTCCCCATAAATATATCATGATTGCTTCATATAGGATAAATGCAAAAGAATACAATAGTTGAGTTTGAGATCTTTGGAAACAAAATATGCATTCCACTTAGTTGTTACCTTTACATTCACCCAAGCAGTTCCATGAACTTTAGTTCAACTACTCTTATCTTGTAAATTTTTTTAGCTTAAGCAAATATTATTCTTGTGCCATATATTTTGAGCTCTCTTTGCTCTTCCCACAGGAATCTGAGCTTATAGAGCTAAGGGAAACCATTGAAATGCTGAAAGCCCAGAATTCTGCTGCACAAGCTGCTATTCAAGGAGCTTTGAACGGTCCTGATCATACCCACAAAGGTATGGTTTTGTCACTATTAAAATAAATGCAGTTTCTCCCCAGGAATAAATCTAAGTAACTATTTTTTTTGTTGTTTTGGGGGCTCTTTTGCAAGGGCAAGCACATTCTGCAGTGCATGGTAGGCATACTTGTGGTATTTCCAGAGCTGGAAACCTTGTATGAGCTTCCTGCTTGCAAGAGTTCCCAAAGCCTTGTCTTCTCAGGACTGGGTGGCTGGGAAGTAATTGCTGGGTGTCAAAAGTTAACCCTGTCACAGTGGTTGTGTGTTGAAGTGCACCCACCACATTAAGGAAGTCTTATGGTGAAACATTGTTATATCTTGGAAAACTAGTGTAAGTTGTAGCTCTGAAACTGGTGTTGTTAAGAGAGGGACTGACAGCAGCTCAGCTTCTTCATGAAGTGCTAAATCAGTGCAGGAAAGAGGGCATTTTAATTTCCAGATTCTAAATCAATCTATAATTGCTGTTCAGCAGATATTGAATGATAAATACATGCTTCAAAAGTTTCTGTTGATAAGCAACTGCAAAGGAATTACTTGAAGAAAAAAGAAATAGCAGCAGTCATTTTTGAGAGTGACATTGATCTTTCTTTAAAGAGGACATTATTTAGATGTTTGCCTTAAGGCCATAAGGCCATTTCATTGCATGACTCGAATATAGCAAAGCTAACTTCTAGGAAGCAAATAACAATCTAAAAAGTAATTTCCCTTGGTATTAATGGATATGTTCTGCAAGAATATTTTGCAATGATTAAGACATAGCTATCAGAGACTTTTAAGAAATTGAAAATCAAAAGCATCACCAATCAGTATTCTCCATTTTGGTTTTTTTTTTTCATTCATTTTTAATGAACTTCTGCCTGCTATTTCCATCATGCTGTATTAGAAGGTAGCATCTGAAAGCTGATTAGACTTGCTACAAGTCAAGTAGTGCCTATACTACTCAGAAAAAGAACTGTAGTACATGTGATGTGTAATAAGTCAAGTAATTCATCTATAACACAAACTGGTTAGCTATGAGGTTATTCCTGCTTAGATTGCTGTGCAGGGTCAATGCCTTTATGCCAAAAAGACTGCAGATTGGAGAAGCTCCTAAGTGTTAGCCTAATTACATGCATCCCCATTGACTCTCATGGGATTTTTACAGGCTGTAATAGCTTGAATCCAAGCCACTGAAAGCATCAATGCCATTTACATGCACTTAGTCTCCATTGGATGAGGAAGATGCTACATAAATACAAGAACGATTATTATATTGAAATAGAAACAGATTTCACATTAATTTCTTTTCTTTAGATTTACGTATAAGGCGGCAACATTCTTCAGAAAGTGTTTCCAGCATCAACAGTGCTACAAGCCATTCAAGCATTGGCAGTGGTAATGATGCTGACTCCAAGAAAAAGAAAAAGAAAAACTGGGTAAGTGCTCAGCAGGTTTAAACGTATCTTTTAGGTACTATGTCGCTTCCTAGAGCCTAAGTAGCATAACGGTCCATTTCATCTAGAATATTCTTGTGGGCCTGACAGATACAAAGTAATTGACATGTATGCATACTGTGACACTACAAGCAAACTAAAAATTGTTGAATATCAGTGGGGAATTATTTGCAGAAGCCAGGATAACAAAAAAAAAAAAAAAAAAAAAAAAAAAACCAAAACCAAACCAAAAAAAAAAAAAAAAACCAAAAAAACCAAAATCCAAAAAACTTAAAAAAAAAAAAACTGAGAATCACTGTCATGACCAAAACCATCTCTGGGCCACATTGAAACCTTGTTTGATTTTTCTTCACTTGGAGTTTGAGTCAAAGACTTGACTCGAATGTTACCCAGCTATGAAGGTGGTTGAAATCTATTAAGAACTCTCATGTAGAAGTAATATGTTAATTAAAGAAATTAAGATGCTTCTCAACTGGAACACACAAATACCACATAGTGCTAAGGGTTTAATCAAATATTTTCATTAAATAATTGGAAAAATATGTTTCTGTTGTTTTAAAATTATTACTTGCATAAACATTTGTTTTAAAGTACTGATCAGCCTTCATTCCCTTGATTTGTAATTCCACACTCTTTCATGTTTCTGCAAGGTGAACTCTAGAGGAAGTGAGGTGAATATAAACCATGGAAAATTTGGCATGCATCTATAAAGAACCCTATCTTGGCATGATTGCTATTTATTTTGGCAGTAGGCTTTTATACCTTCTAAAAACAGATTATCCTGTATGTCTTCTCAGTTTGTCTCTGTTCATTTTAATCTCAAAGTTTAGACTATAGAAAGGGGAGTGTAGCCAAAATCCATTTCTTTCTCATTAGATATCATGAGCTTGAACAGACTTAAATAATATTTCTCTGATCAGTGGTCACACTCCCCACTCTCCAATTATATCATGAGAATAACATGTTTGAATACCTCATTTTTTTAAGGAGGAACCAGTTGGTCATTGAGTTCTGTACAATTTTAATCAGAATATTTTTCTGAAAACAAAACCAAAAGAACTTCACATTTTTCCTAAGATGAACAATTTATGTATTTAGACAAAGGTATCATAAATGGGCTAGTTAAAATTCAATGCAGCAGACAAAACTGTTGTCGTCTTGGCTCCTGAAATAAATGGCTCTTTGGCTATTCTGTCCCTTTTCAATACTGGATAAGAGGGAAAGTCAATGCTTGTATGTTCAGAGATCTTACTGCTCTAAAGGAAACTGCATCAAACAGTATATACCTTTCAGCTAACATTCTTCTCAGCAGTACAACAAAGCAAGCCTCATATCCCAGCTTAAATCCTCTCGCTTGTGAACCAAACCATAACACTTGCATAGTCTGGCCTTTCAAATTTTAATGGGAAAGGTAAATTTGCAAACCCAGTAAATTGGACTTGTATTTTGATTTCAGCATTTTGCAACAGCAGGTTCTGCCTGTGCCTAGATGCAAAGTGGTTATTTAAAACCAGCCCTTGAAGGGAATGCCATGGGAATGGGATTCCCCTGGGGCTTAATGGTTTTAAATGAGCACCCCTCTCTCATAGCTGTACCACTCGGTTCTGCACTTTTTCCATAGCATTATGTTTGCGCTGCGCTGGATTAATAAAGTCAAAACCAAGCACTGTATCATGTTTTTAGAGATACTGTGTTGCATATGTTAATACCTTGCTTCTGTATACTGACCTCAGGCAGTGGCTAGGATGGCATCTGCAAACTAACTCTCCAAAACATGAGCTGCAGACAGATTGCCATGATGAGGAGAATAATCTTGCTCAATGTTTATTTTCCAGCTAAGAAGCTCTTTCAAACAGGCCTTTGGAAAGAAGAAGTCAACCAAGCCTCCTTCCTCACATTCAGACATAGAAGAGCTGACAGACTCATCTCTTCCTTCATCACCTAAATTGCCTCACAGCTCAGGAGAGTGTGGGGCAACATCAATGAAACCATCACAGTCAGCATCTGCGTAAGTATCTCTCTTGGCAAACCTTTCTTCCCAAATGGGATGAACTGTGAAACAGAACTCTTCAATTGTGACCATTTGCACTTCAGAAATCATGGCCAGCAGACATGATCTTTTAACCTCATGCTCCATCCATTTGCCAGATTTCTAGTGAACTTCAATCCATTTACACTTTTCTAGTAGCTACTTTTCTAGTAGCTCGCTCTTCAAGTCATTCTCTCCTCCTTTCACAGCCTTTACCTCAAATCATCTAGAAGTACACTTCGTTCCAAATGCATATCAAAAAGCTTATGTTGTGCTCTCCCTTTACACAATTAACTTCACCATATCCACTTAGTAAAGGCCAAATACTATAGTTTCCTTTCTTCATAACATAATAAAAATGTCATTTTATTTTCCAGTCAACTATAGGTATTTACAAAATACTAATCCCTTCTGTCATTACTTTATCTGTTTTGTAGCTAATAATTTTAGCATTTTTAATCTATTTCCCCTCTTTTATCTGCTTGGATCTTTTTGTGTGGTTTTACCTTTTTATTCAAATCACCATCCTTAAGGTTTCAGTGCATCATCCTCTTTGAACCAACAACTGCATACTACTGATGCCAGCTTTACTTCCCTTGTCCTAGTTGAAAATAATCAGGTCACAACTATTCTTCCTTAAAGCACCTGGGGAATTCTAGTCTTGTGACTGATTACTGACCTTTAAAATAGAATTTCCCTGTGTTAGGTTAGATGCCTTTTATGATTAACTTATTTTAGGCTCTAATAATTTTTATAGACTAGGCTTAGGAGTTTGACAGCATATATTCCCAGAAAAGAAATCTTTCCACAATAAATGCTTTTCTTTCCTCACTTTCTGTCAAGTGAGGAGTAACTTACCCATATCCATAGTTTTGTTAGGATTTTTTTTAAAGCTGACATTTTTATGGTTTCAGGTTCATGTGTGTTATGAGAGAAGGATTTCTACACGTTTGGGACCCTTGATTCTGATTAATTATCAACTTAAAAATCACTAGTAAAAGCACAATAGAAAGTGCCTGAACATATACAAAACACTTCTATTGTACAAAATTATTTACTCATGATTCACAGATCTGCTCTCGTAACCTTATCTTTCCTCTCTTCCCCCAGCCCTGCTTTTTTCTCTGTTTCTTTGACTTGCTCTCTGTATGTACTGGTGTTTGCAGAATTTATCAAGGGTGAAACTACATAACTACTCATTCATTCCAAGCTCTTCCATGGGGTATTTGTCCTCTGAGCCTTAAGTTCCTGAATTCTTCCCAGTTCACAGCCTTCTGGTTTTTCCACCATTTTTGAACACTGATCTTTCTAATCATATTATTGCATTTTTTATTATTGTGACCTGTCTACACAGGATGACAGATTCTTTGCCTTCTTCAGAGAGGTCATGTAAATATGGTTATCTAGATTAATTTCTTTATCTGTTAAACTGATGTTACTTTCTTTGGAAGACTTGTTTTTCCATTGCATAGCTTAAACTTCTAACACCTTCAAGACTTCTCATAATTGTCAATAGTCTCTGTTCGAATGCCATGACTTCTTTTACCCGAAGTACCTATTGATTTAAAAATCTTGAGATTGTAACAAGAAAGAAAAATTAAAACTTTCTTTCTAACTATCTTGAACTTTGTCTGAAGTCTGATCAGGCTTCTGAGCTTCTTTCTGTGACTTATCAGGAATGCTAGCTTATCTTTTTGTTTTTATTCTTTTAGATGAAGTCTCATCTTCTTATGTAATTCTGCAGCTGTAGGAGCTGACTGTTGAAGAGCCCTGGCATCTGCAAAATAAAATTCAATTCATACTTTCGTCTTCCATTCTGTTTATATTAACAGTCTAGACAGCACTTTCCTGCTTCTTCCAGAGCTATAGTCCTGCTTTCTGCTTTATTTATATCTTCTCTAAAGATGGCTTGCCAGCTTTCTGTCCATCCGTTTTCAAGATGTACTGCAAAATAGCCCGAATAGATATCTAGCTCCCCAGTTGTCCAAGTTGTTGAGATAATATATGCATGTAATCAAATTTCATTTCTTATTTGGTTAGCATAAATATGGCCACATCAAACTAAAAACTGTATCCTAATACTTGGGAAAAAAATCCTAGTACATGCCCTTTTTCATTTTTACTCACATGTAAAATATTTGTGCATGTTGTGAATGACACTTATTTTCCTTCCTCAGTTTGCCATATTTTTTATTTGCCATGAACTTCATCTTCCCTTTGCTTACGCTTTCCTGGTATATTTTCTTGACCTGAGTCTTATGTTCTAAACCATTACCTTTACTTTCTTCCAATTACATCTGTCTAATACATGTGTATGCAGGTCATCTCTAGTCTGGGCACCAAAGAAAAGGCAAAACGGTCACGTGGTCTACAAGCATAGATCCCGGTAAAATTGAGTGTGGGGCATGGAGTTGTATACCCAACTGCTGACCTGAAGAGTGCTGCATCTTCTTTCTCAAAATACTTTTGCATGCATTCTGGCAATTAAAAGTTGACCTCTGTTTCTTGTTTGTATATTGGAAATAATAATCACAATAATAATACTTATTATTAAAAAATATTTTTCCATTTTTAAATTGTTCTGCAAATATTAACTATTTATAGTGACAGTAATAAAGAACAAATAACATTAAGTGGGTTGACTCAAAATATTTCTTAGTGTAACAACATACATAGCCCAAATTCAGTGTTTTATTTTCTAGTATGTGACAGATCTAGGTCTGATAATGACACAGAGAGTCAAATCAGTTTGACAGAAGAACTGGATGGTTGTGGGTCCTTGGTCCACTCATGTCTTCATCTTTTCTCACAATGGTTTCTTAACCATTCTCATCATGGTTTCCCTTGAAAGTAATGCTTGTGAAAAACAATCTCATGGTGATTACTTTTAATCCAGTCTTCAGAAAAAAAACAAAATCAAAACCAAACCAAACCAAAACCAACCAGCATGATTTCAGATACCATATGTTGCCAAATGACTCACTATAGGCAAAAAGTCAACTATCACAAATCAAAATCATTACAGATCAAAATCTTCTGGATCATGAAGTCAAGGATGTGTCTGTGTACCGTTCAAAATAGAGAAAACTGTTGATGCCTGACATAGAATAAATATTAGCAGTGCAGTTTAATCAGCATATTTCAATGATAACTATTGCTACTTAGGGAAATTATAACCTTTGCAGCAAAGAGTTGATGCAGATATAAAATCAAGTTAAAACTGACGCGTGATGCACACTCAAAAAACCCAAAAAAAACAAAACATGTCTGCAAAGTTTTTAACGGATTTTTTTTCACCACAGTGAACTTTATTAACTAAGCTGGAAAGGTATAAATAAAGCTGATCATTTCATCTGGAGAGGGCTTTTTTTCCTTTTTTAATTTGCTATTTGAGCCTTTTCATGTTTCTTTGATAAGATTCTTTCTTCAGTCATAGGTTTCACCAGCAGCAAGCATTTTCTATTCTTTGATATTTAGTAATAACACTGCTTTGGGGGCAGAACCTTCCTTTAATCTTCTGCATGTTTCCTGCTCCTCTTTAGGATCTGCGAGTGCACAGAAGCAGAGGCTGAAATTATTCTTCAGCTAAAGAGTGAGCTGCGGGAGAAAGAGCTAAAATTAACGGACATTCGTCTTGAAGCCCTCAGCTCTGCACACCATCTGGATCAGATTCGGGAAGCCATGAACCGCATGCAGGTCAGTGCAGTAGCTTAAGTGATGACAGGGGTACACATCAAAGCTATGTCCAGTGTGTTTCCTTTCCCAGCATTTTGTTTCAGGTGCCAAAAACCTGACGAAACAAAGTAAATTGCTGGATTGACAGCACTTCCAATGGATGATAAGTGTTCACCTTATGTTATATATTCTTAGCATTTATATTGATTGCTAAAATATGTTTAAGTGATATGGATGGAGACATAATCCCTGCCCAAAGGCTATTTGTTATTTAAACCCTATGACTAGCAACATGACAGACAAGCAGATCACAAAGTGATTTCTACAGAGCTTTTAAACCTTGGGCTGGAGGGATATATGTGAATATTCTCTCATAATTTCTGATTCCCAACCCAGCTGTGGTTTGCCAAAGCAAAGAGTGTAAAATTGAACTGACTTATAGTATTTAGCATCACTAAAATTTCACCATATCATTTCATGACACTGCTCCAAATCCTTCCGGAACACATTTTCAGTCAGAAGACTTTCACTAGTCTTCAGTAGACCTGGACCCTTCTGGAATGACAGGTTAGATACCTAGAACATCTCTGAAGGCACTATAAACCTGTATTTGGGAAACAGAACCAAGGCCATGGAGTAGGAATTCAGGTTGAGACTAGGACAGCTACACTTGAAACCCAACATTTACACAGCTGAATCCAGCCCCATTGCCTTGTCAGCTGAATTGCTCTGTGCTGTGTGCTAAGATCAGGTGCACCTGTATGCACGTCTGTACAGATATACACAGAGACTGATTTGAAAACCATCAGATTTGGTGTGTTTGCTGTCTTCTCTGGACTTCTTTGTTTATACAATGTCTATAGTCTCAGCCACATCTTTAAACATTTATGGTATCTGCCATCCTTCCAGGTTCTCACACCACTAAGTGCCAAAATTGCTGTGGGATGTATGTCTGAACTTCAGTTAAGGGGAAGAATAATCAGTAGCTGATCTGTAAATATGGATTTCACTTGCCCAGACATAAGTAGAGTATTTGATCTGGAGCCACTAAAAAAATTTAAGGAACTGTAAGAGATAGAATAGTTATTTGCAGTGGTGGAGAATGGGACAGGAAGGCTTGTCAGCTGAGTACTGTCTTACACTGGGATATGAGTGCCTAAACCAGATGAACTCCCGGGAGACAGGAGTCTGCTATAGTCACAGGCCTCAAAACTTTGAATTTCACTAAAGCTGGGCAAAGGCTGTTGATGGTAATTACCACTTCTTCTGAAGTTTTCCCAAAAGGACAGGCAGCTACCTTGGAGTTGCCAAACTGTCTGATGCTTTGAGGAACTGATGAGGATTGGTGAGAGGAAAAAGTAGGATTGGTGAGAATGATAAATGAATACTTGTCATGGTCTAAGCCCAGTCAGCAAGTCAGCCATGCAGCCCTCACTCACTTCCCCACCCCCTTCCTCCCCCGGCTCCCGGAGAGATGGGGAGGAGAACCGGAAGAATGTAACTCCACAGGCTGAGATAAGAACAGTCCAGTAACTAAGGTATAACACAAACCACTGCTGCTACCACCAATAATAATAATGATAAGGG
>JBCJKH010052918.1:0-30262 GCA_039877255.1 Loriculus beryllinus | reverse complement strand
TTCAATATACAGTAAATTGTTTACCACCTTTTCATTGCCTCTGACCTGCTAAACAGTCCACTCATGAGAACCTATTAGTCTTGACCTAATTAATATTAATGGTCTTAAGCTACTTATAATTCAGGTTTAAATAGGTAATCAATCTTACGTTTGCTTGTGCATAGTGCAGGCCTCATTGCTTTGTTCCCTGTCCTATGTCAGTATCTTCAGTCATCTGGAATTACTGTTATATTTAAAAATAAACACCTGCAGTGTTTGCCAGTATGTAATTTTAGCACTGTATATAAGTTAGTAACAGCATCAAAAAGAAATCCCAGCTATACTTGTAAAGAAGGCTCAAATGGCAAATCAATTTTTCCAAATCTGACACGTCTAAAATTTGATTACAAAATCATGAAGATCTAATATCATGAGCTAGTGATGTCACCTTGCTACAGTTGTCTTCCTTTTCTGTTTGTCAGTCACATGAGTATTCTTCTTCAGACTTGCAGGCTTGAGGTTAGTGCCTGGTACTGTAGATAAATAATCAAGTATTTAGTTTGGAATGGGAACTACTGAACTGTGAGGCCATACAGCAGCAAGCAAAGAAAAGAAATAAATGATGCTATTTTGTCATTATCATCAGTGTTGTGCAATTCCTAGTTGATAACAATTCCTAGTTGATAACAACCATGTAAGCAATATCTGGGGTGCACACATTGACTTCTCATGATTATATTTCACATGAGGAACAGAAGTGAGCATTTCTTCACCTCCAAAATGCCAATGGAAGCTGACTCTCCACTGCCTAAAATTCTTGTCGCAGTAGTCTCTTTGCAAGACATAAACCCTTGTTCAGTCATACAATCTAAAAGAAGGAATGTGATGACCATTTAGTGGCCATAAAATCTTAAGGTTTTGTTAATGTAAAAAAATGCTTTTATTCTGTATACTTTTATTGCCTACAAAACCAGAACTTGTTCAGTTGTTTGATAATAGGCTGTATCTTAGAACTTCTCAAAGTTCTGCACTTTTTTTTCCAGAAGATATTTCTACCATTGATAAAGCACTAAAAATCTTAATTTCTGTTCCCTTCAGACGTCACAGTGAAAGCTGAATCAGTAGAAAACCCATTTGAATTAGTAAACAGTAACAACATGATAGTTTAGTGAGATTTTTAACATAATTCCTGATATGGGAAAGTATTTTAACTTACTGTAGAGAATGCTCTAACCCAATGGAGCTTTTATTGTTCTTTAAATACCTTATATTTTAAAAGCATCTTCACTCCATCATAATGTTCTTTTAAACATAATTCAGTTTTTGTTTAATGCATTGTATCATCAGATATTCTGCATGGTATTCTGGAGTTTATGCTATCTATATACTACAACTATATATTCATTTAAGAAACGCATTAGAATAATTTTCCTGAGTACAATGCATGATTAAAGGACAATGTCAAAGAAATTTTTCAAATTATTTTCCCCTTTCCCTGTTGCTCATGAGAGTGTTTTGACAGAGCAATAATTCAGGCATAGGCATTTGAAATCAGATAATGTCTCAGAACATTTCTAGCTTGTCTTGGCTAATTTTGGTGAGCTAATGAAGAGAGATTAAGATTTGTTTCACCGTTAAGACATTAATGAATTTTAAGTCCTGGGCACCCAACTTAGCCATTTATCTTTCCTAAGAGATAAATTATTGCATAACTTTCAATAAGGCTCCAGAGTTTTATTACATCTATAATGAGAATACTTGCTTAAACAGCAGCATTTTTGTTTTAAATGGCTAAGGGGCATAATCCAGTTGAAGTATAAATAACTGCAACTTGAACGATGAGGAAGTTCTTAACGTAGTTTGATTAATAAATGTCTTGAGTTACATTCAGAGCAACAGCCTACCTGTGCTTCTGACTTTCCAGAAAGGGACCAAAGACAAGTACTTTTAAGTTAGTGCTTTGAGGGGTTTCATTCACTTCCCAGGGTTTTATCTGTTTTTATATCTAAGGACACTCTGTTATAAAATGCTGAACTGCTCTCCTCAAAGTGAAAGGTGCTCTCCCCGAAAAGAAAGGTTTCTTCACTCTGGACTGCAGGACTTTTTGCTATCTCTGGCCTCTAAATAATATGCCTTCTGTTATAATTTTGCCACTAGGGATACTGCTAAGGGGTTATGCTCTTCAGAGATATACATGTATCTTCAAGATGTCATAGCTGAGTAATTGTAAAGAGATTGGAGCCAGAGTGGGGTTTATGTTTTATGCATGTGTGTAGTCTCTTGCATGAAGGATCTTGATTCTTGATGGATGCCTCCAAGCTGTTGCAACAGTAGTAGTAAGTTGTTCCTGCAGATTCTGTAGAAACATTCATTGAATTTCTCTGTGAGCTATTAACCTGATAGCTTTCCCCAGCTCCTTGGTCTTAGGCTTTTCTCTTTCTGCACAATAATTGCATGTGGCTCAGGGTTTGTTTGTGTGGGTTGAAGAAATTTTGTTAAAGAAAAGTCTAATACACATTGTTCCTCTATTTCCATGATGTAGTTCACTGGCATTATTTTGCTATAGGCACTGGTTTTCCTCCTTTAACTGTTTTTTCTTCTTCATTCTTTATGTAGCTGGATGTTGCAGAATTCAGGCATACTATGATCAAAACTTAAACCGTTGTAGAATTGACACTGATCTCATTGATACGCCAGTTTAGTCCCAATTTACTTTCTTTTTCAGAATATGAAGGTCCATTGCACTGCAGACATCTGGTGCTTTGGACACTTAAAGCTGCAGATCCCAGACAACTGTTATTTCTGTTTAAATATGCATGAACTGTTGTTTAGGTAATCCACCCTGTCAAAATATCAAGTGTAATATATCGCTGACCTTCTCTTTTGCATATTGGAGGGGCCTCGAGGTGTCTACTTATACTTGTGATTACATTGGTTGTGCTGCACTTGTTATATATTTAAATCTTTGGAAGTGTGAAGATTAGAGAAGATGTATGAATAAATGATGCTACCTAATGCAAATACTACATTTTATTTATTTGGCCTTAAACAGGATATGGCATTAATCTTCTACAAAAAAATCTTGCTCTTAGGGCTAAGAATATGCTGAGGTAACTTGGCAAGCTACGGGCAGCTTGTGCAATACGCACCATGACGAAAGTACCTGGACCCCTTCCTAACCTTCAGCCTGGCTGAGAGAGCCTGAAGTCTCTGTAGAAGTGTTGGAGGAGGCAGGCTTAGCATTACTGTGCCTTTAGAGGCCCCATGAGATTTTGACAGTGATAGAGCAGCACTTCACTCTCATACTTTCTCCTCAGCCAAGAAGATGTAAGGAGAGACCCACTTGGGTCCAAGAGAAGTCCAGACATGGGGCAGGTGGCTGGCACTGCCAGCTGTGCTGTGCTCTGAGATAATCCTCAGTCAACCACCTAAAGTAGTTTAGTGATTTTAATTGCTGCTGGACTCCTATGGAACAGAACCCTCTTGGGATTGCATTGCACACAATTTGTATTTCATGCAAAAAAGGCTCTGGGTTTGCAGTCAAGCTGTGGCAGTTTACCTGCCATGTTAACATACCCCTTTTAGTGGAAATTGCAGCCTATGTCAAATGAAATGAATAATGTCTTTTGATTTGATCCTTTTTTTTTTTCTTGTGGACAAGCTGAAGTGCAAAGTAATTTCCGAGGGGTCTTCTGAAATCAGTCATTTGCCATTTCTGCAAGTATTTTGAGTTAGTAGGATTGTCCTTGCCTAGTCTTGATATGTTTATTGATTTCTGTGCTGTAATTATGGGAGAGAGACCTCTTTCAGAATGTGTAAAATTAGAATTTTGTATAAGCTTTGCAATTTGGCTTTCTAAGGCTAAAATAAGATTGGCCATACTCGTTCTGTTGTTCTTTTTTTTGTTTGTTCTCAACTTTGCAATGGGAAATATTTCTATAATGACAGGTGTGATTTAAAAGGTAAAAACTTGTCTTCCTGCTGATGAATGTATTTTCTTAATAGGCACTTAATCCTTCTGAAAGGTGCTGGATTGTGACAGCACTTGAAGATGTATTTGTGTATTTTTCTGCAGAAGTTGTACAGCAGGAGATAGTGGCAAGCAGGTTTCTCTTACAAATGTGTTCTGAACCCTTGACCTAAAGAGATCGCCTTTAGAGATGACTCTCTGTGTCCATTCAATCCTTGACCTCCCTGCCATGACTCTATCAGCGCTGCCAATTTATGATGTGCACCTTGGGCTGAGAGTCCTGGCTTATTTCAAGTTGACTACCAAACCAGTTGTGAATGATGGCAACTAGATAATGACTTGGCAGTGGTTTCAAGCCAGTGGTCATTGGGAAAAGGCTCCCATACCATTACAGCTCTTTTGAGCCATCGAGCTTGCAGAGTAGGTGTTCTTCATCTTCAGAAGGTATTTCCTTTTGTTAGTATTCTGTGTTGATTTTCATGAGGCCTGCAATGCAATATTTTTACCTATCTGGAAAAAAGAATAAAAACTGTAAGGATTGCTTTTACATCAGGAGTGTACATATTTAGCATGTGTGCACAAAAAATGCAGGAAAAGAACTGTATGCTATGACAAAGGCATCAACCTGTGTTTTTTTCCTTGCTGAACCATGCATGTGAACAGTGAGCTTCCATGCACACACTTTCACCTTGTGGATGTGGCAATGATGGCAGTGGCAATTCCACCCATTCAGTGGCAGGCCATGCAAAAACTGAATGCTGCCCAAGCAGATGCTCCCTGTCTACTCCAAGGAAATGAGTGCAAATCTTTTTCATTATTAAAAAATATCTGGGGAAAATGGTATATGTATGTTAATATGCATCTATATGTATGTGTAAGTGCATGTATGTTCTAAATATGTGCACATACTTAGACATCTTGAGTTAAAGTATTCTGCAAATAATTTAAGTAATGCTCACTTAGAGCATTTCACAAAGAATTGGTATACTCTATTCTGAATCTTTACTAGGCTTTATCCTACACTTACAGTGAAAGTTTTGCTGTTATCTAGTAGCATTTATTCACTCCCTTGTCCTTGTTAATATTTTCAGTAAGTCTCAGGCACATAGAAAAAGAGAACTTTGGAGTGATTATTCAGCCTATATTTCTTGGCTTATTATTATTATCCTCCTTTACATTAGGATGAATAAAAGCCAACTAATGCATTTTGTGAGATTTTTCGCTCGCTTATCTTTCCTTTAATAATTGACCAAAACCTAGCCATTTGTTTTGTACAAACCGTAATGGTGTCAGAGCCCTTTCCCTCTTTCCATTCTGAAGCATTTGAATAACATTGCTCATTTGGAACCTGTCTTAACCTCAGCAATATGCTTAGGCTATTTGAATTCTTGTTCTCTTTTTTCCTCTTTGTTATTCACTGTACAATTTGTTTAATGCTGCTGTAGCCATGCATTACTAGTCAACCTTACATATAAATTCCATAATAAATTAAATAAAGCTCTGTATGGGTCAGCTTAGACTAGCCCGATTAAGAAATGATTTACTAAAGAGATAGAGGTAGAAGGATGGTAGAACGTGCTTCTAAATCAATTATGAGTCCATTCACTGTCGGCCTTGTACGTAATAGTGTATTAAAATGCATTCTATATTGTTAAAAAAAATAGACTCTTTCATTGAAACTGAATTAACATTTGCAAGCGCATAATAGTGTTTGGAAAGCTATAAACATTTAAATTCAATCCCTCGTTGCAGGCTAAGTGTATACAGCTGGAACTGTAATATCCAGATAAGTCTTTATGTTGTGCTCATTTCATTATTATAGCAAGATGTTGTCCGTACTAAAGGTAAGATTGCTCAACACTTGCACTTAGAAGCCCATAATTACAAGGAAAAAGCAGTACCACTGGACTGTAAAAGTGAAATTAATTTTGAACTGAAAATTAGTGTCTTTATATATTTGTGTCTGTATACACACACATATGTATAAATCCCTATAATACTCTGAAAATCTTAGAGAAAGAGTTTCAGTCTGAGTGCATTGGCTGGTCCCGTAAAACAACATCTGGCCAGCCCTTGTGGCAGAAGATCCACAGTGCTTATGTGAACTTTAATGTTCAAAATTTTCCTGTATCCCAGCTGAGATTGTACTGGAGTGTACCATAGGTTCTGCTTCCAACCCCCAAAGCCTTTTACATCTCTTTTCTTGTGAAGGAGGAAAGGCAGGGTGCAATGAAACAAGCTGTCTGTTATTGATGAACTGGAAATGAAGGCTGTGCCCATGCTTGCAGCTTGGCACACACACTATTGTCTGGGAGCTGCTTTCTTCCTTTCACCCAAGTACTTCAGAAGGTCTTGGTTCTTGCCAGGGACTGTGTAAGGATTTGCTGTGGCATTAAATGACCTGAATGTGTCAATGTACTGGATTCACGTGCAGCAGACTTGCATCTTGGTACTCCCATGTTAGCGCTGAGACAAGAGGTGCTGTGGATTTCTGTTCCTCTAGAGCATTCACCTTCTGGGATTAATACTGTCTTCAGTGGGATTTGCTTATTTCAAATTCAGCTAATTAACTTTTATGGCATAAATTCAAAGGGAGCTGAAATTACAGCTTTCATTTTTAGACTCACAGAATTGTTTGAGTTGGAAGGGGTCTTACAGATCATCTAGTTCCAGTGCCCAAGCCACAGGCAGAGAGACCTTCTACTAAACCATTTCAGTTTTACTTAGATTTGTACTTCCTTCTGTGTATCCAGTATAACAAAATGAAATGCAAAGTTCTACAGAGAATAGATCCAGCAATGAAAGCTGCAGAATTTGGGAGTTTTAAAGAAGTTACATTCTGTTTTCTTTCTTAGAGTATAAATACTGGGCTCCTACTGAGTCTTTTAACATCTTTATATACTGCGTTTGCTTCCTTTATGTACTACCTTGGTTCTTTAATGAACACCTTGCACGCACACACACACGCATTCACTTACATATGTAAGTCCTTAACAAGCAGCAGTTTGTATCTGAAGCAGATCATCTTGAAGCAGTGCTGCTTTCTCTGTCAACACTGATCTGTGGTAGCTCCCAGTGCAAGAACTGGGCTTGTGTCTTTTGGAAGCATTAACTGTAGATGTACAAGAAGAAAGTGATAATCTTTTGTGACTTGGAAGGAGGGTAGAGAGCATCTTGCATGAGTTTTTATGGTGTCTAGTGTTAGTACCTGAGTTTCCAGGAGTACACTGATAATTTTTTCAGCCTTTAGTTTGCCTAAGTTTGTTGTTCTGGAAGTGTGTGTGTAACTTGGGTCAACATCTAGGATGTTCACAGAAACCTATTGGAATTATCTATGCATTTTTATTAACCTAAGAGGTACATAGGCCTGATCTAGTGTGAAGACTGATTTATTTGTATCTCTGAAGAAGTGTAGCCCTTCAGTTCTCTGAAACAATCAGCTGCAGCATTTCTGAATGAAAGAGAAACATGTATGACTTTAGATGTTGTGCTTTTCAAGAAAAATACAGTTCTACAAGTACCATTGTGGCTAACCCTTCATTTGAAATATAGATAAACACTTGCTGTGCATCTAGAGGTAAATGTGTTTTGCTGCATTTTCTTAGGGGTGGAAGAAAGCTGTGCAAAGAAGAACATAGCAATCTGCCAAAGGCTTTATGCTGTGGAAAAGTAGGATAAGGTTTCAGGTTGATTTTCTGTAATTTTATGATAAGAATGGTGTGTTTTAATTTATTTTTTTGAATTTACAAGACAGTTAAAAAATAATTTACATGTTGTGTGTTACACCTTTATACGGTGCTTTTTCCCTATGAGAAAAAATAAGGTTATGACAGATTTTGGTCGGTTAGTTAACTGCTTGAAACTCAAACAACTGTGTGAATGTTTAAACTTACTTCAGCCTCCAGGTTCATAGTGCAGTGCAGGGGCTATCCAAATGAAATAATTGCTTTGTGTGGCAGATAGATCGTCTCATAAGAGGACTGAACTGTATTAAGTGATTTTCCCTCGGTGATTGGAAGTATCTCTCTCCACTGGTTCAGGTAATTCTAAGGTTGTGCCTTCACTTTTTCATGCTAGACTGCTTTTCCAATAAAATAAAAAATGTAGAACCTGCTACACAAATGTAATGTTAACCTAGATTTCTCTGAGGACAAAGGTGAATGCTATAAGGCTTGCTGAAGGCAGAGAGGGAAATGATATTAAAAGGATATTAGAGATAGAATTGGATGCATAGAACTGTACAAATCTAAAAGGTGCAGATTGGAGTATATGAATTGTGTATTAGTTTATGTTTCTCTGAGACTCCTTGAGGCAAATCCTAACAGACTTTTTAAATACTTGAATACTACTTTCTTTTCCATAGCAGATGTAAATCTGAGCTAATGGGTTTCCAGGGCAGAAAAATACTGACATAGGCAGAAAAGGAAGAACTGATCATGGAAAAAGAAAAGCATGAAGATTGTCTTAGATCAGGCTTATACATTTTTATGCATGGTTTTTGGTGAATACTTCAGCAGGGCTGTGGCTGGCAAAACTACACATGTGCAGGTGAACAAAATAAAAGAAGCACGAGTTTTGGTGCAATGAGAAGCTCACTTTCCAGTTTAAATCCTGAAATGACCTTTGGTCCCTGTACTTGTCACTGTTCCTGTGACATGGAACAGCCATGAATGCCCAAAGGCACAGCTGGATATTTCTGCATTGCTGTACCTATGTTGAAATTATATATGTAGATGTTGAAATGTACTTCATGCCTAGCAAACCATCGTATTCAGCAGAGAAGCTGCTTTCATTGCAGCTAAACGGGATGCAATCTGGATGTATATTTGCTGCTGTAGTGGAATAAATATACGCATCTGGAGAGATATTAGGGTGTAGTACTGGTGGGAAGGAGGGAGCACATCAGTATATATTTTGTTAACATCTCATTAATGTGCAATTATGCGGCTTGTGTTCCGTTGCATTGCAGCTTGCATGCGATCTGTTACTGGTGAATATTTGGTGCTTCATTTTACTACAGGGGCGTTGAGTGCCATAGAACTGTGGGATCCTTGTTATTGAAAGGTGCCCAAAGATCTGTATCTCATTACATTGTGCACAAATGCTTTAAAAAAAGTTTAGCTAAAATAATTCTGATTAGAAAATATCATTAAAACCGTGTCCTTTGAAACTTTCATGGAAAATGTTGTGAAAGAAGCGGGGGGGAACAATTGTTGTGGCCATATAACATATAAAATAGATTCTCTCTATAATTTTGGTATTATGTTTAAGCTCAAAGATAAGAGCCAGAGTAGAATTTAATAATGGAAAATATTTAGTACTTCTGAGACCCTTGTTCATTCTCAAGCATTGGAAAAAAAATCTGGTATTGTTCTTAACAAGAAGGTGATCATACAGTGATGTGACTGCATGGAAGCCAGTGTAGCTTCTTTAGGGCTAATGATTGAAAGTCAGAGGTGAGTGAAGACAAAAGAGCGTTTAAGATGATGCCACTGCTTTACAGATGATATAGCCAGATCTAGCAATGGCAGTTAGGATTAGGCTTTAGGGAAATAATTAGGCTTTGGGGAAATAACTTTTGCCTTGATAGTTTCTCTGTGTCAGACCAGCTGACCTGGCTCTTCTGCTGATCAGCTTGTTGCCTATAAGACAGGTCCAATTTGGAGAAAAGCTGTATCTCTCTCTGACTGCCATTCCCATACACGCATCCACCCACTAAGTGAAAGGGAGCCTGACTATTCAGAGCTGCCTTTCTTAGGCACATTGATCCAGGCACATGGGAGAAGACACAGCCACTCGCCACTCATGTGGCACCAAATGTATAAGTCCTGCTTGTTGCTGTCAAGAAGATCTTGAAGTCTGTTGCTGAAAGTAGGTAAATGCCCTGAAGTAATGATTTCCTAAATCCCATTATGGAGAACATTTTAAGTCTTTTGGCAAGGTAAATATCCAAGGAAATTCCAGAGCAATTTCCAGAATATAACACAGTTCCGAGTTTTCAGTCAGTTGTTAGCTAGTGCCATGGGCTGTGTTGCACGCAGAGTAACTCTGAACAGTGTTTGGTGGGAGCAGCCTGCAGCACAAGGAATAAATGGTGAAAATGATTTTCCTTTATTGCCACACTCCTTTTTATTTGAGTGAAGACCTTAATGACAGCTGCTGTATCTGCCAGAGTGAGCATCAGTGTAAGAGCACGCTAGTTGCATTATGCTTTGCTGCTTAACTGGCAAACCAGTTACTTTCGGAAGAAACTAGATCATCCTATTAGCAGTGCAATCAATTTAGACAATACCAGGGAGCTGTTGTCTAAGGATGGGTTAAAACAGATGGCTATAAATTCCAGTGGTTTCCATCATGCAGCCCTTCTCCTCAGTTCCAGCAGCCAGGTAAGCATGTGGGTCGTTGGTGCTTGAGGTTCCTGGATGTTGTGGAGGTCTCTTCTCACCCAACATTGTGCTCCTGGGCCTGCTAAAGGGGAGAATTAGTGGGCTTTGGAGAAATACCTGTCTGGACTCTAGACAGTAAGGAGTGTGATCACAGGGCAGAGCCTGCAAGGAAGAAATGGAGAGTGAAGTGGAAAAAGCTTGAAAAGTCCTCTTAAGGCTTATGCAGAAATGCGAACAGACTTTCTCAGCAGCTGTGTGTCCTTTTTGGGTATGTACCAAAGGGTCTGCACTCATCTTAATATTTATAGTTCAGTGTTTCTTCTTCTGGCACAAATGATGATTTGGCATTGATGTTATGGGCCAGCTGTAATGTTGTCTTTGTTGTTGCAAGAACACATAGAAGTGCTGTTCTAGCTGTGATGGTGTAAGACAGAAGAAAGTTTTGTAAAGTGGCAATAGATTTTTAATATGACTGTGACAAACATACAAGCTTTATAGGCATAAAATAAGCGCATAATATGACCACTGTGAAAGAGTATGAGCATTCTTCTCTCTACACAAGTTCTAGTATTTTACTGCACAGAAGCTTGTTTACTGAAAGCTGCTATTTATTCACCTGCCATGGGAGGGAAGACTTCATGGCATATAGGCTGCTGTTCAGCAGCACAGATGATGTTGTTGCTCAGCAGCCATTAATAAGGCTTTATGTGTAATTAGTGAAGGTCTAACACCTTTCTGGCCATATGGAAAATGATAAGTTAGTTCCTGTCATAACAGGGAAATAATTATTTGATAAAGTATAAATATCAAAATATGATAAATAATGGTTGCCTCGGCAGTCCTCAGCTGGATAAAAGCAGCATCTGCCTTCACTTTCTGAGTATCACACATGATTAATCTGGAGACAGCAAGGCACTTTCTCAGCTCTGCTGTCTCCAGTGGGCAAGCCTGGCTGGGCAGGCAGTCAGTCCTATGAAGGCAGCAGAGGCAAGAAGAGTCTGAGGCCTTCTCTTACCTTTAAGCTTTGTGGTGATATCTCTGAATCAAGTTTCCATCTAGATGTTTTTTAAGGAAAAGTGGGAAATAGGAGTAAGATGAAAATGTGGCATTGACTGAAATTATTCAT
The DNA here is from genome assembly GCA_039877255.1 of Loriculus beryllinus. NCBI lineage: Eukaryota > Metazoa > Chordata > Aves > Psittaciformes > Psittacidae > Loriculus > Loriculus beryllinus. The sequence continues at coordinate 18,801 of JBCJKH010052918.1, read as the reverse complement.
TTTGCTCTTATGATTTTTGTTTGTGGAACATGCATTTAAACCAAGCTTTGGTTTATTATTCTCAGAATTTCCACTATGCTTCTTATAGGAGACTTTCTACCAGCACTCTTGTGTTGCAGAGCTTGCTTCCCATGCACTGTCAGGGTACCCATGGAGATACTCTGAATCTACGGCTTTATTCAGAGATATGACCTAACAAAACTGTTCAAATCTTAGATGAAATTCCAAAGCTGACAGTGGGTGGTAGGTGCTGTGCAAAGCACATCACAAGCTTCCATTGAACTGAATCTCTGACCAATGATGGTAGTGTTACTACACCGGCAACGGCCTAAAACATTAATCTTCATGAGTATTTATTTGATACCAAAAAGGAGAGAATACAGATCTTTGTATATGTGTGTGTGCACATTAAATGAGAGAAAAACAGGGAAACCACCACCAATCTGAGGGAAATTCATTGGTAGAAAACTGAAATTCTCCTTTCACTGTTCCTGTGGAGGCCTTTAAATGAACTGGCTGTCTAGTTTTCTTAAAACTGTGAAGTGTATGTAAAATCTTTAGTCCTTTTTGACACGAATGGCAAGAGCATAATACTCTAGAGCATGCTGAAATTAGTCCTGTAAGCTTAGCGCTGTTAATCCACCCTGACTTGAGAGACTAAAGGATGACTGATTTCGTATTTGATAATTCCATATAATCGCAAATATCTGCACGTGGATAGAATTTCTTAAAGTATGATTTTTTTTACCCCCTAATAAAACCTTTGAATTTGCTGTAGCTTCTGCACGGGTATTTACCACTTAAAATCAGCTTATCTAGCTTGAGGTCCATTAGCTTCCCTAGAGCTTTGGGACTTTGCCCTTTGCCTCTGGAAATTAAATATTTAATATTGCTTTGTCTGTGCTTACTTTGAAAAGCATTCATCCTTCATTTGGGTACCATGTCAGAATTCATTGGGAAGCAACAGCTAATGCTGCCAGTTGAAATCAAACCTGACCCTCTCATTCTTTTTCTACCCTCAGGGGCTCTTTTCATGTTACCATCTAGGGAACCCTTGGGGTTGCTCATGATAAAATGAAGTGAAATTAGGACCCTGGTAGAAAGCAGTCTGATAATCCTAAGAAGTAGTGTAAGGAAAGGACCCCTTATATTAGTTTGTTGTCAGTGAGATCCTTCTTGCACAATTACTGCAGGATAACATAATGTGTATATGACTGAAAGGCGTATAGTAGGTGAGTTGGAGTAAATATAAAGGAAGCATTTTTCTGAAGAGCTTTGCTTGAAATCGACAATGCACATACATGGAGTTTATCTTGCCAGTTAAAAATGGGTCTCTTCCCAGAAGCATCTAAGATGATGGGACAGGATGTGTGTGGTTTTAGTATTATATTTTAAATTACTTCTTTTTTTTTTTATCTTTTTAACTTTATATCTCTTTGTAGTTTTTATGCTGACCTACCTGAGTGCTTTGTACATGAAGCATCCTTCCTGGGATTAAATGTAGTGAATTTATTTGAAAGATCAAGAGTCAGTGGACAACTTTCACGTAGTATGGGAAAGATTCAATTCATGTCAACACTAAGCACTCCTTGTAAACTGTAGGGAATGGTTTGAACAGGCTGTCCAAATGTTTAGTTGTATGATATCAGCATAGATATAAACAACAGAGTCATCCCAGGTTTTAGCTGTTTCATCTTGTTAAAGTCTTGCCCAGAGCCTTTTAACAGTGCAGGTTCACATCTTTGGAGACAGATGCTTACATTTTATGAGAACGTCTTGTAAGTTATTAAATAAAATACCATTTTTAAAATTTTTTTCTTGGTTTGGTAGTTAAAAAATGCTGTTGATCCATTCAATAAGTATGCGCATGTTTGTTTTAGAATTAAACTCAAAACGGCATAAAAGCAAGACATTTTTATTCTATAAAAATTATGTTACTGATTAATTAAAATCAATTGGTGAAGATATGAACTTCTGTATTTCATAAAACAAATAGGAAAGAACATTTTTTTTCTCTGTCACTAAAGGAGTACGTACTGATACAGTGCTAGTATTTTCTCAACGCTCATACTGTGGTTTTAACAAGTATTTTATATGATATAAGGCACTCCTGGGAAAGCAGATAATGTGTGGACACTGTGCTTCTGTAAGAGCGAAACCTTTTCTCCCGGACCCAGGAATCTGGGCAGATGATATGGAGGGTTAGCAGGGGTTCTCTTAGTGGTGCACTTGAGTCTACTACAGCATTTTTTCTGGAGGTCAAGGCAGGTCACCTTTAGTCCTGGGAACTCTGTGGACACAGGGCTTGGTCTTACTAACTGTTGGACTTTTACTGCGCAGCTATTGAGTGTGAGTTTTCAGTTCAAATATCTGGTTTTCCAGATAGTACTGGCTCCCCAGTATGCCCTTCTGCATAATTTCTCATTCATTATTCATGTTTGGTTTTGATATGCAGTTGAAGACCCCTCATTGTAGAAACAGGCCTGTACTTAACTGCATGTAGCCCTGAACTGCAATATTAACATTGTGGCATTTGTGATTAGAAATTGGAATGAGAAATAAGAATGATAACTGTTGTATTTTGAGGTAAAGGTTGTCTTTTCTGATAGTTGTTTTGGTCTGGTGAATTATTGTAGTGAATTCCACGTAAGTAGGAAAAAACCCCCAAGTATAAAAATTAGTAAACTAACAAGAATGCCCTATTTCCTTTTTAAAAACTGCTTCATACTAAAGTCGGGGAAAATGAGATCATGACTTTAAGCAGCATAATGTTTCTGTTTTATTAATATGCCAAGTAACCTGTCAAAACAAGAAATCAAGTGCAATTTGCCAATTTCTAACTACAAAAAAGAAAAAAAAACCCAAAATACAGTGCTCTACACAATGTGTTAGGAATTTTAATTTGATCTTGTCCCTGTAGATTGAAGATAGCCAACAAGTTTCTAAGTAAATTTAATGTGTTATAAATGTAATTGATTACTGATGTGGTAATCCAGTTAGTTGCTGGAATTTTAGTAGCTGGAAAATCTATTTGGAGAAGAAAAAGGATCTTGAGGTTAAGATACTGGAGTGTTAGACAGGAGGTCTAATTTCAACTCTTAGCTTTGACATTAATTTGGGATAAATCCCCTTCTCTGTGCCTTTCTTCATGAAATGTACAGTTCCATCTCTCTACCTTGTAGGCATGAACATGGTTCTACAATGGGATTTTCCATACATTTTAGAAGGATAAAGCAGGCAAGTGTTGCTTACATGTTGTGTGATATTTTAAACTATTTTAGCCAATTGAAGAGAAAAGGGAAGTGAGAAACTTCTCCCAGCTTGATCTCTCGGCTTGCGTATCTGTCTGCTCAGGATGATGATAATTGTAGTTTTGAGCCTGGTCAGAGGTTTAGCAGCTTTTGATGCTGCTAGTTTCGCACTTAAGTTACAGCATCTCATTAGTATGTCACTCCCTTCGTAACAGAGGATTTTTACATTTATAATGTTCTTTTTCTTGTACTCACACATACAAGAGATTAATGGTTTTGGCTTTTGTCCTTTTCCTCAGAGAAGGGTGAATGTCAAATGATTTCTGTGACAATTTATGTCAGACTTGTGCCTTTCTTTTTTCCCATTAGACAAATCCATCGCACTTATTATCTATGTTAAAAACTAAATCTTATATGTAGTATGATGTGGGTGTATAAAAGCAAAAGACAATGCTGGTGTGACAGCTAATTGAAACCATATACTTTAATGCTGAGAAACAAACAAAAATCTTTAAAGTTACTGAAAAACCAAAGTGTTGTGAAGCAAAACATGATTACACAAGGCTTCTGCAATGGGCTATTCAAAAGACTTATGGAGCACAAAGGAATATGAATGATTTCCTGGAGGAAAGCTGTGTTACGGCTCCCAAATGACAAGTCATTGTTGGCTTGGTGCTGGGAGACTTGCTAAAGCTGCAAACCAGCTGTAGGTGACTTTAAAGCTTACAGTACAATATTCCAACAAAACTGAGTGGTTTAGATCAGTCATATCTGCCAAATGCTTTTGCAGATGACCCTTCAACATGATCAGTTGAGTAAGTCCTTCAAACTACTCTAGTTCAAAAAGCCTCATCAGGCAACTGTGGTATCATTCATGTTTTTGTGTTATAGAAATGAACAGTAATATCTAGTTTTTTATCCAGAGGTTCTTTTGTCCCTAATACAAATGTTACTAGCCAAGCAAAAGTAGTGTTGGGAAAAGACTGTACATTTAGATTTCTGATTTGCTCTCATCTGAATACAGGTTGTAACCAATATGGTTTTAAGTAGGGATACATTAATGTAAAGCATTCGCATACCACTGTGCTGTCTTCCTTTTATTACCAGGAGATCTTATGATAAATACAGTTATTTTCCAAAGCCTGTCATACACTGTGGAGTAATCTGTAGAGGGTTTTCACTTAATCTTTTAAACATAAACATTTTTGTTTAAGTTCTCTTTTGATGCTCTCGACGCTCATTACTTTATGAGTGTGTGTGTATGTGGTTTGTTTCAGTGAAGCCTAAGCACATACTAGGCCACAGAGCAAGAGTATAGGGAGCAGGCTAAGGGAGAAATTAATATCCACTGCTGCTCATCCTTGAGAGAGAAGATTAAGGAGGAATCTAATTGTTGTCTTTGACTGCAGAGAAGGCAGTCCTACTGTCCTTTGAGATGTGCAGCAAAAGGGCTGGAGGCAATGGCCATTGATTGCAGCAAGGACCATTTTAGCTAGGTAAGGAAAAATAGTGTTCTGTAGCATGGGCACTGATGCTCAGAGAGGTGGTGGAATCTCTGTTCTTGGGTTAGTCAAAACCCAACTGGAAAAGATCATGAGCAAAATTACCCTACTTTGAAGTTATCCCTCTTGAGAAGAGGGTCTCACCAGCTCACCTCCAGAAGGCCTTGCAATTGATTTTTTACTGTGATTCTGTGAGATACGTGTGTGTGTGTATATATATATATATATATATATATGTTTATTAGTGATAGAGGATGTATTGTGTTCCGATTTGCTATTGGCATAGCCTCTCAAGGTTTTAAGCATACACAGGTTGAGTAGAATTTGGGATAAGTAGCATTTGCTTCAGGAATAAATGAAAGTAACGTCTTAGAAGGAACTAAAAAAGTGCTTTGAAGTGGCAGCAAGATGTTGTGTGTTTGGCAGTTAGAGATAACAACATTTAAAGGCCTTGTGGGAATAGATTCCCTTTTCCCCTCCTCCTGCTCTGTTTTGCTTCTAGAGAATGCTTTTGGCAATAGAAAATGTCATTCTTTGCATCATGTAACACTTTGGGTACAGTTCCTAAAATAGGATTCACATGAGGGTACACTCGGCATTTGAAACCGACTACTGTACATGGAGAGGAGACATAAAAGCCTAGCGCTGAGAAAGATGAACCCACTGCTATTTCATTTTCATAACATGTTGGCAAGAGTTGCAGTTGCTGGCATTTTGGGGGCAGTTCCTGGGAAGTGCAGAACTCGGTTGTCTTGCTCTGTTATTGCCACATCAACATTGACACGATTTGTTTGTGCAAATATGTTGTCAAAGTGAAAGCATTTGTTTTAAATCAGTCCCATTTTATTTCAAAAGTGAAAGAAGATTTTGGCATGTATTTTCCAGACCCATAGTAGTTAATGTCTAGAAGGCAAAGCAGCAGGAAAAGGGAGATATAGTGTGTTGCAGATATGCAGAAGCTGTTTGTAGAGAACATACAAAAGCCTGGGAATGAATAGAGTCCCTTGTCATTAAGTTCATGACCATCTAACCACCACTTGACTTTAAAAATCAAGCGTGGCACAAACTAGAACAGAGACTGTGTTCACTACAGGAATCTATTTGTCCACAGTTTTGAAGAAGGAAGCAAGATGTGACCTTGGCATGAATATCATGCCTTTCTTTTTTGAGTTTGAAGGTTATGGAATATTAAGGTACAGAAAACGATGGTGGAGGCGGTTTAGTTAGGTATGTATGAGTTTTCTTTGGATATTTGCAGAGGAATGTGGCATTTATATGGCCCGGGAAGGAAACAAAATCTCCCAAGTGAGGATGGCCCAGCTTCACCCTGAATCCTACAGACATTTCCACAAATGCATGACTTGAGCAACTTGAAAACACACTAAATTTATGGTGGAATTGTCCCACTGGTCTTGTGTTTGTTATTATGAGCATTCAGGCAGTACACCTTCCTTATAGTCTCATGTGTTATTTAATAAGTATATATATATATTATATGTATATTTGCCTATAAGGAAAATAATGATTTTGTGGACCCTGGATGCAAAATCTCATTGAATTTATGACATCCAGGATTCCACCTTATGTTAGGAAATTTAAAACCAACTTAAGTGATTTACAGATTTGAATTTAAGTGTGGAACAGTGGAAGCTGCCCTAATATACCTTGATAATTCTAACCCATATCCTAATTTGTACATATTACAGGATGCAGTTAAATTTGAAAGTAAAACATTAAATGGTGTCTTTAGCTGTGAGTGCTTTAACTGTGCTTTCTCAACAGTCTTTCCAATCAATTTGGAAGATTTTTAAATGGGATTAGCTTTGTTTTCCTGTTTTATATGGTTGGAGAACATGGTATGTATAGACCAGTCCCTGTGCTTGGACAGCAGTCTTCCTGACTTAGCGGTGCTCCTAAGGATGTACAACAGGATAGTTAGCTTCCAGGTCTCCTGTGCAGATTGCGATCAATAATAATGGAACTCAAGCACTGAACTTAGGACAGGGAATAGAAATTCTAGCCCTTATTTTCATGAAAATAACTGAAATATCTGTGCAACCTCTAAGCCTTTTAATGGATTTTAAAATATAAGGCATGACATGTTTTAATTTACATACAACAAACACCACATTTCTAAAGTTGCTATTTGGGTTTTTCAAAAGATGAAACTGATGATAGCTAAAACGAAATGAAGTAAGTTTTATGCATGTTGCATTTTAACAAGTCTGCTGTCTCATTGGAATGCACTGCCTTCTTGTGCTACATTTTATTTTTGGAATTTAATAAGGCGCCTGTCATAGCTGCCTCAAGGCTAAAGAATATCATGAGGGAGAAATCCAAAGTACTGTCATGTTTGACTGACAGGGGGCCAATTGTAATTTTTTTATGGGAGGTGGCTGATATTAACAGGCTGTAGTGCTGAAGATGCATTGCTCTACCATCTGCTTTGAACACCCTGCGTTGATGAGCCAGTAATGACGTTGCTCAGTGACATTTATCAGGTGAATTTGGCTCTGACACTCCGTAGAGGATTTTCATTAAAAAATTAATTCTGTGCATTTTACAGTGAAACCCATTGTGATGATAGATTCTGGTACAGTGCCATGTATCTCCAGAAGCTGCTCTAATTACCTGGGAAAGTTAGGAAAGCAATAAACTACTACTTTCCATTTCTTGTGTGTACTCCCTTAGCATATAATTAACACACTGACTCGCTTTGCTTAAATCTCTGAAGATCTATGTCTATGTGATGATTACTAGCTCTTCAAAGTAATAAGCAAATGCACCTCAGCGGCTCAGTGGTTGGATGGCAGTGGGATCAGCAGCCTTTATGAAGTGCAATCTGATGATGGCATTCCCTAAATGTTCACTGGAAAAGCAAGGGGCAGTAATAATGGAAATGCTACAACTTAGGCAAACATTTTTAAAAAATGCAAAACTTCCCAAAGAGTGATCTAATAAAATATTCCATCAACCTCCTGAATCCAGTGGGAGAAAAAAGGTTTCTATTCAGTCAAGATTTTGAGGCACGGGCATTGCCTGAACTGGAGAGTCTGTGAGTGCCTGATATTGGTAGAAATTAGAAGTCTTCTCTTTCAGTATTTGTTGTAACAGTCATTCATCTTGGTTAGCTTTATTTCTCATTAGCTTATCATTAGGAAAAAAAAATCTTGTCTAAGAAATTAATGCATATTCCTTAAGAAGCAGAATCTCTTCATTAAGTTTGGCATTTAATCTAGCATCTTGTCCTATTCTTAGATGTGTCAGGTCTTCATGTATTCTTCTCTGCTTCAGAATGACTTTCAAGTGACCTGGAAGGAATAAGTAGTCTTACCATAGCTTTTCAAGTCCTCTACAAGTGCATATGGGCAGGTGGTGGCACTTTGACTAGAAGTCTTCGTGGAAAGAGTAATGGCTTAATAAAATGTAGTGGTGTTATGGTTCAGTATCCATTAATACTCGTCTCTGCTAAACTGGATTATTTTGCAGTGCGTATTTGATTTGAATCAAGGCTGAGCATAAATTCTACTGAATTTATTATAACATATGCTAAGGGGCTTGTGCCAAGTTTATGCAGCTAACTAGAAGAGATGATGCTTCCTCCAGCCTATAGTTAAAGTGACATACACAGAGCATTGCAGATGCAACGTGAAGTGTGCTGAGGCCAGATTTACTGTATCATGGAATATGACAATATCACCTCAGATGACTGGGGATATGATATTTAAGCAGAGCAGTTGAAGGAACAGCTCCGCTTTTTTGTGGGTTGAGCAAACACATCAGGCAGACTGTATAGAATGGTGCTGCTGATCATCAAAACACTTAAAACCAGCTTTACATAAACTAGGTGATTTACACATTTGTGTCTCTGGAGATGATTTGATTAGCCATTTCATTTAGTCAGATAAATTTGGATGACAAACATTCTATTAGAAGTATTATGACTATTATTTTATTGGGTTTTGTGTGGTCAGAGAGGTTTATTATTTAAAAACGAACTCTGTGTATTCTTACCAGCATTTTCATAGTAAATTTAAAAATAGTTTTCAGACAGCTTTGTTTTTGGAGGGGGGGATAAGTGGTTTAACTCTCTAACACTCTGCAGTGCTGCTTCTTCCATGATACAGGAATCTTTCTTCATTGTCTGGTTTAGTGAATGTGAATACTTACAAGTCTGTGGACCAGCAAATCATTTGCTGTAGAGTGGTGATGGCCTACACCTGGCTTGGGAGTCATATGCCAGTAAGAGATGGAAAAAAACAATATTTAATGGTATTCATGAAATAAGTAAGTTTGTGATGTTTTGAGAAAGGTCTGTTCCGGAAGCATTTTCATAGCAAGTGAGTACCATATGCATTAATCAGGTTAATGTGTACCTGCCTGATGACCTTCCCTACAGAGGTCATCTGAGTCAGGTCTTCAAGCAGCTTTCCTAATCAGGGACCCCTGGTAAGCATCCACTTGATCTGCCCCTGGCTGCTATATGATCTCCCTTTATCCTGTGTGACACAGCTCCCTCCTCGCTCTCTGAAGTGAATGCCAGCCAAAGGGAAAATGCCATGTATCTGGGAGATGAGGCGAGGCAGAAGGGGCTCAAATGCACTTTCCTCCTTCAGAGATATCTAGTTTCTAAACCCTCCTTTCTCTGCCCTTCTCAAGTGGAAGTGTTTCCAGCTGACTGCCTGGTCCAGGTGTTAGTCCTCCTGTCACCTTTGAACCTTTGTAGTGTGCTGGACCTCCTGCTGGTGGTCAAGGCAGAGTTAAATAACCGTATGGCTGCCTGCTGCTGAGCTCAGTTAGCTCGTCACTCACAACCTGAGCAGATGGTTGTGAAGCTCAGCCTTGAGAGACAGTCGCTTTCTCTGCTAAGAGCAAATTAGCCCATGGCTGGAGACTTACGGAAGTGGTTTTGTTGCTTGCTTTTTTGTTTCTTGCTTGTTTTCACACATAAGGAAAGGTCTGTGGAGGCTAAACATGACTGTCAGAGGTAGCATGAAAATAGGAAAATAATAGATGACCTTCACAAAAGGAACCTTGATCTAAATATTAATATAAAGCCTAAACATTTTTTCAATTTTTTTTTTTTATCTTCTTTTTGGACAAATGTTCAGTTTCAGCTGTTGCATGTTCATTTACTTGCCCACCTCTCAGGGCTTTGTTTGATTGTTTCAGGTTTGCAGCACACTGGGGAGAAAGTTGTGATTCTCCTTTACAGGGAAGCAGCTTTAAAGCCATAAGGTTTTTTTGATCACCAGCTGCCGGCCATGAGTGACAGACCATGACACAGAATACGTCTTGTTTGGCTGGGTCTTTCATTTAAAGGGAGGGAAAAAAATCACCTCAGCTGATGGAATGATTTTTGTCCTTTTTTTCCTCCTTCCTTGTAAAAGTCGTTGGTTCTGGACATACTAAGCCTTTTTGACAAAATGGTGATTCATCACTGTTCATTTCAGCCACACTTCTATAATCATTTCATACTTTTAGCGACAGAATGGTAGATTAGGTGCATCCCTAGTGTTCTGCAATTGGAATTAGGGACAAGAGGAAAATCACTTTCCTGAAGAGAAAAAGTGCAAAGGGGATGCCTTCCTCTCACCCTATTCCCTCTTTTTTCCTCTCCCTGCTGATTTTCTCTCATGAGTATACAGCACCAGCAGCTGGCTAATGCCAGATCTTCAAAAAAAAAAAACGGGATTCTGGGGAGAAAAAAGGGCCAGAGAAATAGAAGAGGAAATACATTTTCTTTTGGTCAGAAGAGACCCTATCTGAGTCAGCAGAAAGTCTTCAATGGACATCACCAGGTTAATGCAACAATGGAGGATTTTGTGATTTTAATAGTTGAAGCAGTGATGTTGCAGTCATTATAGTACAAGCATATAAAATAAGTTTTTTTTCAGTTATTTTCATGAGGTAAGGACTATGTGTTTGTATGTCCCTGTTTTTCCAGCAGTTTTTGCTGTTGGAGTGAAGGATGCTTCCTTCTCCTTCCAGCCATGTTTCTTCTCTGATCTTGAATTTCTAAAGAAGTCAAGAAGCTTAAAACCTAGTGTTTGTGCACCACAGAATCCACAAACCATTAGCTCTGTTGCTCAAGTTTTGTATCCCTCACTCAGTGGGCCATTATGATGCTATCAGAGTGCAAATAGATATGAAGAGAAGCAGAAACAAGTCCTGCCTTTTACTTTAAAGGAAGACCTATCATTGTAAAGGGATTACAGGAGAAGGGGAAGAGTGCCCCTAAATGCTTGTGGAGCAACATGTTCCAGAAAATTCCCTATGCAGCTGTCTGTTTCAGCATGGAAACAATGTGCATGAACCAGAGGAATTGCACAAGAAAAAAGATTTTATTATCATGGCAAGGAAGTTTTGTAGGCTTTAAAACTTGGTATGGTTGCTCCTACAATTTGTGGGAGCATTTGAGATTAGAAGCATGTAGATAAATGTTAGTTCATGTTTGGACACTATGGAAAAAACTGTCTTGTGTGTATTGAGTTACCAAAAAAGCAGTAGTTTTTGGCTTCAGTGAGTAAGTGCTTTCTGATTCCCTGCTTTTTCCCTGTAGGATGCAAAAGGATAGATGTTTATTAGCAGAGATTACTAAGCTATGTAGTGAATCTTCAGTAGTACTGAAGAGAGCACACTGAATAAATAAAGGCTGGTTTAGATGCTAAGAAAGCTGTGTAAAGAATTGTAATGCCCTAATTGAAATGAGGTTTCTCTCTAGGTGAAGCAGGCAGACTAACCAGATCAGACACTTATCGCTGTTGCTGTCCAACAATTTGCTTGAGTTCTCCAAGTGCTGAATTTTTTAATTCTTTAGACATAACAATTCTTAGCGTTGTATATCTTTTCCTCTTTCTTTTTTCCTTCTTTTCCCCCACAGTTCCACTTACTGCTGTTGTTTCTTACTTGCAGTTGTATAACTGCTGATCTACAAATCAACCCACAACCCTTTCCTTTCAATAAAGGGACGGGAAATAAAGGTAAAGGGTCTGAACAGGCAAATATTTGATAAGATAAAGCAATTAGCATTTGCAGAAAAGAAACTAAAGGTACACAGATGCCTCACCATTCACTTCTCTACGCAGCAAATCTTTCCAGATTAGACTGTGGACTAAGAGATTTGGTTGATACAAAGGATAGAACCTCTACTGTGTTCATGGCCTTTTTTTGCCATGACCAAGTGTCGATCTAATAAATTGTTGATGTGTTTTCTACATTAGAACTAAAGTTAGGGGGTTAAAAAAAAAAAAAAAGAGAGGTTTTCATAACACCTCAAATGTTAATGTTTTTGGTGCCTTTCCATTAAGTTCCTAATGCTGACAGGAAGAAGAGTATCACTACTGTCTTAGTTATGCTAGCTTGGCGCTATATTCTTGTAGATGCATCAGGATGAGCAGCTCATAGGTATGGGGTGTACGTATATAATTTCGTAAAAGTCTTATGGTCTCTTATCCTGTATACCATATGAAGTCACTGTCCTGTGAAGAAGTTTTGCCACATGATTATTGGTTCTTATGTTCCTGAGTAGAATTCACAGACTATCTAAAGTACCATTTTCTGAACCCCCTAATGAAGAACTGTTTCTAGCTTAACCCAATTTTCAGCTGTTTTTTTTTCCCGCATGATGATGATTTATATATGCTAATAAAAAAACCTCAAGAAGTTTCATATAATTAACATGAGAGCACTTATGTAATAGTATCCTGATATTAGTAGAATTTATATGCAATTAAGAAATATACCAGTACTTCCAACTTGAGAGTTTTGAGTCCCATAGGAGTAAGTTTTACTGATTTTTTTTGTTATAAAACTGGGAATTTCAGAGACTACAAGGGATAATAAATTCCCTGAAATAAAAAGTAAGGGGTCTTCTCTTTTTCTGTGTAAGAAGGGTTTTTTGCCTCCCTCATTTTCCCGGTTTTAGAACCCAGATTTGCCTTGAGCGTCTGCTTCTTCTCATCCTTAAAGGTCACACTAGAATTTCAACAGATTAAATTTATCCCATAATTGCTCAGAGCTGGAGAGTAATAATGCGTTTATTGCAAGAAGGAATAAATGTAGTCTTCTGAGAAGGTAGGATCCACTGAAGTATTCCATCCAATTTTCTGAACACTGTATAAGTGATTATACTGGAATGAGAGGATCTGCTGGAAGCTGCAGATATTTCAGGCTGCACAACGGGACACCAGCCTTTTCAAGTCTATCACCTGACTCCGGTTGACATGGTCTTCAACTTTCTTTTTCTGTTTGATTTTTAAATGGGATGTAGTTTCAGTAGACATAGTTTCAATCACAAAAAAGGTGTTGGATCATAGTGCGAGTAGACTGAAATCTGCAGGAGCCTGAAGTTTCCCAGGAACAGCTGTGGCCCCTGCTGAATATCTAATTTCTTTTGTGTGATCTTTCTATTTTTTAATTTTTTTTTGAGGCAAAATTCCTCTGGAGCAATGCTGTCATAATGCAAAGTGTCAAATTGAAATGAAATTCGATTTTCCATCATTTTCTCTTGCAGTGCCAGTGTATTATTAAGTATGGAACATGATATAATGATTGAACCAGCATTTCTATAAAGAATTTGAGGCAGTTATTTGTAATATCGGATTATAAACATCTGTATATTTTCCTTTTGTTTTCTGTTACCTCATTTGGGACATTTTTCTTACATAAGGAACGATGCCAGTTAATTTTGGACTGTAACTGAGAGTAAGACTGAAGATGGTGAGGTAGAACTGAAAATATTCCAAACTCAGTGTTGAGAGTGTCCCAGTGTCTCCCATCTTTGAAAAGAATGAGCCCGATTTACAACTTTTAACATCTGCAAATGTCTCGTAGGATAAATTTGCTGCTGTTTTTTATGCACAGCAGGTAGAAATTTACACCTAGGTACCTGGGTTGTCCTTGTGTTTTTACATATAAAAAACCATGAAATTTGATCATGCCAAAAAAGACTAACTCTTTAGTTTACTCCTCTTTGGCTTTGTCTACCACAGTTCTGCTGTTAAGCAGCACTCTTGTGGCTGTTGTGTGCTCAGTCAAGTCATGTGTGATCTTCCTCTCTTCCGTACATTTTCCTTTGTGATGTAGATGAAAGCCAGAAGACTTGGAATAAGGTGAATTTTTCAGATTGAGATCACTAGTTCACTTGCTTGCAGATGCCTTTGGCAGGCAAAACCAATACAAACTGGTCATATTTATGAAGTACAAAGACATAAATACATCATCAAATGGACATGTATATTTACGAAGTATAGTTGTTTATTTTTTTAAAACTGGTATTTGCTCTTGGAAATGAGTCTTGCTCTGCAAAAAGTAGGATCTTGGCTTTGTGAGTATGTGGATTTATATATCCACTGATAATAAATAGGACAACGTGCTCTTTATGAAAATCTGTTACTCCATGCTTAGCTTTGACATCACTCTTTTGAGTAACAGAGAGACTTCTGTTTGACCTCTACCTCTGACCATTCCAGAGCCAGCACTTATGGCCACACGTGGAGTGGCAGCTGGTGGCTGAAAAATGCAGGTGCTGGAGTTGGGAATGTATTTTTACAGCTGGGCCATCTGGGTCTTTGGACATACTCTTTTATTGTGTCTTAACTGTCTTCACTTCTGGCTTTGCTGAACAGCAGAACAGTTCATGGGATGTTTGCTGGGTCAAACCGTTTATGATAGTCCCTTCTTATCCTTGATGCTATTTGCATTGAATCACTCTTAAGCAAGAGTAATTTAACTCCGTTTATGCATCTTTGAAAGAAACAGAACAGTTGGTCTTGAAATTCAGGAAGGCCACTGGGTATGTTAAATATTGCATAAACATGATCTGCTGGAGAGTTTTTTGCCCTGAAAATCATTCATAGGTCAGAAATAAAATCACCATCCTCTTGTCTCAAGGCAATTCATATAATTGTATTATTTTATGTCTTTATGATTGAACAGTATCTCTGAAGCATTTGCCAGAGCAGATAGCAGTGTTTTCTTAGTACCGAGTGTTTGATCAAAAGAATACAGGTATACTGGATTCTTAATGGAGAAAAAAAGTAGTCTTTAAAAACATTTTCTTAATATAATAAAAATAAATACTTACCAGTTTGTTCAGTAAGGTTCTACAAAAAGCCAACCAACCCCTCCAAAAAAACATAACAGAGCTTAATTAGGATTTTCTGTGGGTTTAATTGGTTTTTGTTTTCCTTTCCTATGTTGAGGAATGTAGTTGCAGCGTAAACACATTGCTTCAAAATTAAGTAGGCTCCTATGACATGGAATTGTAGAATGTCCAAAAAAATTAGGTGTTATGGTGCAGGTGTTCTCTGTTAAGAAAATACACAATTTGGAGAGTTGGACCAATTCGGCAATTAAAAGTGACTGAGGACTTTCCTCAGAGGAGAGCGCTCTTTTAAACTACTGGAAAACTGCCTGTATAATGCAGGGTAATACAAAGTTATGTCAGTGAGCTATCCAGATCAGGGTTCTCTTGTAAACTTTATGCTGCCCTGTAAAAATATGCCAAAGCTGGCAGTAACATCAGTGGGTCACACTCAGCCCCTGCACTGAATCCCAGTGACAGGATGGCAAAGCCACCTTCCTCAGTGATGGGGATGAAGGCAACCGTGCTTTGTGATAGCATAGAGAGCAGCTGAGCAAGCCTTGTCCGCACCAGGCTTCCATCCTGACCTGGAGGACGCTTTCTCGGGGTGAAAAAGAGGTCAGTCCATTCTGCAAACTCAACAAGCCATTCAACCCACAACTTGTGTGCTGTGACTGAATGCTGAGGGTGCCAATTAGTGGCAGCTGTATTGGTGGGGTTTAGGATGTGGACAGCTGGCTGCTAGGAGCCCATCCCAGACAACCGGCTCCTTCCACATGGAAACGCAAAATTAAAGAGGATGACAACAACATACTTCTTTTTTCTGGGTCATTGGTTTTACTCACTCTCATTTTCTTTATCGCCTTTTGGTACTTATGTGTTTTTTACATTTCTCTGCTTATTTGCTTTATATTTATGTGATACTCCTTCCAATGGAGCAATGTTAGCTGTGATATGTACTTCAACATCCGTCAAGGTTCTCTTGTCTAGCCAGGGCATGCTGGTTATCTAAGATGATGTGAATGGGCTAGATTAAAGAAGAAACAGGAAATCCTGTGAGAGCCCTATGAAACATGAGAGAATTTATTACTTAAAAACTTCTGAACATATTTTTTGAAGTGTGAGCTGAGCAATAATCCTGGTCAGATGCTACTGACAGACTGAAAATGCAATTAAAATATCTGAAATGATCTTCATACTCAGCAGAGAGGGCAAAGGCTCTAAGATGAATTACCCTTCTGTCTTTAGACAGTATGTCTGGGTCAGGTTTAGCAGTGTACTGTGGAGAGACTTCTTTTACTGTCTCCCTCTTTTAAGTTGGAAATACTTTATCATTTCCTGTGCAAAGAAATGGTAAGTCTGATGTATAAAAAGGTGCCCAAGTCCTAATGACAAGGATTTTTCCCTGAAATCTTTGCATTTCAGATTTCAAAAGATTTTTTTCAATCTTTGAAATGCTCTGAAGGTGTTCTTTTTCCAAAAGGATCCTGGGCAAAGAAAGAATTACACCATCACAAAGCTGTCTGTTTTCTCAGATAATGAGTAAAAAGAACTGGATCATCAGACTTGTTTTAGCCTCTACAGCGATGCAGTTTAAGTATAAACTGTGAAAATACTTCTTTTTTGGAACTTGGCAGCCACACAGAAAAATAAAAAGGTAATAAGTACATATTACCTCATCTATAGGAAACCCTATAAACTGTAGCAGCTCCTTTAGGTTGTTCTGGTGCCAAAGAACACATTTCAGACTTCATCTTGTGTACGAGTAAGATTTGCAAAGAGTTTACTGTTATTTAGTAAAATACCATTTCTCTGACTGGCTTCATCTCAGCCCTTCTGAAATATAATGCCTTGAGGCTGCCTATGTGGTAATTTTCACTGCTTCAATTTGGTGCAGTCTGTTTTTAGCTGGAAAAATATATATCTTGAAAAGCTCTTATGGTTATATCCGCTAACTTTTGTAATGCGTACAGCAGCTGTGTTGTGGAAACAGATCTTGTATCAATAAGCATGGCAGCAAACAGATGACCTTTTCATGACTGCTTCAGCCTTCTGTATTACCTGTGTTCAGGATGCAAAGAGAAGATCCTGTGGAGGCTGTAATATAATCCGAAAAGCATTCTCTTTGTATGTGTGTGTACATGTGTATTTTTTCCATCTATAGACAGGGGCATTAAGAAACTAGAAGTTACATCCATAATCCTAACAAGAAAGCATCTGGATGCTTTAATTTATCAGAGTGTGGGTGGCTACCAAATATTTTGCTTTGCTCTTGTACTCCCTGGGATACCCAATAGTTCCCTGCACTGTTTTTAATCAAAATATTCTTCTTCATATCCAGGCCTGTATCGTATAGTGTCCTGCTTCTCACTCATCACCTCACTTCCCTCTTAGATTGTCTTCTCCATAGTCATGGTAATTTGAAGTCATTGGGCCAACTTCTGTATGGGTTTATGACTGGACCTTGAAAGACCTTTGCAACTTTTTCTGACTTGGAGGGTCTTCCACTAATAAAAATGAGCCTGTCATCTGAGGGCTTGTAGGCCAATAGAAGTTCAAAGGTCTACTTCCTGGCTTCTCGTTGTCACTTCACAGGTGGAGCTTAAGTTCTTTTCTGACAGAAACTCCCTATCCCAGAAAACTTACATATTTTGCAGGAAAAAAGCGTACTTGAATTTATGGTAGCACTTGATTAGCTTTTCTTTTACCATGTCTGTCATTTTTTGCTTACATCTGTCAATTCACATGCAGGTTTTAACTAGGGAAGGGTTAAATAAACGCCTTCCCATTTTTTTATTATGTGGGATGCTCTCACACTTCTGCAGTGAAAATTAACATGCAAATTGTATTGCTTGTTCTCTGAAGACTGTACATAGGATACAAGCAGTGTTTAACCAGTGTTCATAGGACTGTTTTAAGAAAATGAAGAAAGTTCAATCTATTGTCAATAGGTGCGTGTTTGCTAAGAAGGGGTCCGCAGATCTGTTTCAGAGGGAAAAGTTAAATGTCAGTAAGTAAAAGAATGCTGAAAACCTCTGTGATAAGATAGTACATCTGCTTTTCCACTGTCTTCTGCATTCAGGGCAAGAACTGGAGCAAAGGAAGAACAGAAAAAATGCTTGTGGCAAAAGGATTTTTGAAAGTGCAGCTTTTGAGTGGGTGTCTTGTAAAGAATTTGATTTTCTACTTTATTGGTTAATGGTTCAAGTAATTTAATTTCCTTTTCAGTTAAGGATTTACTGTTGGAAAGTTAAGTATTTTGCTTATTCTTGGTGTAGTATAGTCTCAAACTGCCCACCAAGGCCAGTTGCTGAGTTTATTTAGTCTTTAGCGTTCTTCTTGGTGTAGTGTGGCAGTTAATACTAAGTGTCATGGTGACTGGTTTGTCCTGTAGAAAGCTGCTTTACAGAAAATCTGACTGAAAATAGTGATTTATCTCAGATAGTTCACCAAGCAGGAGTTATTAAAACCTTTATTTATATAATATGGTTAGATAAAAGGATGTAAAAATTAGTATTTTATACTCAATGCTGCCATTCACCTCTCTTTGTATTAATATGAAATAAAATTATCTGAAATATAAAAATGCAAATGCATGCTAAATTTTGAACCAGTGTGACTCATAAAAGCTGAATCAATAAATCTAAAGAGGAACAGCATTTATTTTAAGTGTTAGCTATAATCTAATTTAAAAGTAACAGGTACACAATGGTGTTAGGTACTTACAATTTTTTGACCTGTAGGTACTTGAGAAAGTGGCATTAACAGCAGCAAAGGTATAATTTTGATGATTCAGAATAAGATCTTTTGTACGACTGATGACACCCACAAGTCTACTGAAGTAGGTGTTGTCATCTAACATGTACAAGGTTGGGCTGTGATATAAGTGGAAGAGTAAGAGAGAATTGTCAAGGTCTGCTTTTCAGCAAATCTACCTCTGCAGGCAGTAGCTGCAACGCTG
>JBCJKH010052917.1:0-10881 GCA_039877255.1 Loriculus beryllinus | reverse complement strand
GTGCCCAGAGAAGCTGTGGCTGCCCCATCCCTGGCAGTGTTCAAGGCCAGGTTGGACACAGGGGCTTGGAGCAACATCTTGTAGTGGTAGTTGCCCCTGCTCATGGCAAGGAGTTGGAACTGGATGATCTTTAAGGTCCCTTCCAACACAAATCACTCTCTGATTCTATATTTTGTTTGCATAACACTGATGCCAGGAATAAACGTACAACTACACTGTCTCATTTAAAATCCACTGCAGCCAGGAGAGCCAGCCCATGGAAAGCACCAACACCCAACTTGGCATCACATCTGCAAACACTACCGCATTTCCCTGGGCAGTCTGAAACGGCTGGTTGGATTTATAGGTCAGCGATCCACATATAAAGTAACAGTGCCACTTTGCTCAGCCTCTGGAAGCAGCTCACTTCCAGCCCCTCCAAGGCATCTGTGCTGGTGAAGGACCTGCAGTGGCCAGCAGGATGCTCCAGTCTCCCAGCATGGTCCCTAGTCACCAGGCTAACACTGTGACTGTCTCACAGGCCCCTGATGTGGCACCATTGGGGAAGCAGCTCATTTAAGCTCCCTTATTGACCTAAGGTGACAGCTGTCTACTGGAGAGGGAAAAAACTATTTAAAAGTGAAAAAAAAGGAGTTTTATCTTCCCCCCCCCCTTCCCCCCCAGTGCACAAATTCACTCATTTAAGGTGTAAGTAGATCAAGTAGCTAATTAAGGAAATAACCGATAACTTAATCAAGATCATTAGAGGAACCAGCATGTTGCTGCCATTATTTAAATGGTAGCAGAGCAAAAAACATGCTCGTGCAACTGGAGCCTTCAAGACCTCCGGGTGGCCCAATCTTTGCAGGGGGAAGGCTCTCATGTCACCCCATCCCCTTGTGCCAAATCCACTGAGGAATATACTCAGATCTGGCAATTTCCCACAGACAGATCATTTAATCATGCCCCAGCCGCCACCACAAAAATCCCAAGGGAATGGTTCTCACGTTGTGAGGAATTCACTGTGAGAAGCACCACTGGGCTCTGCTTCAGGACACAGCCCCTGCCTGGTTTCGGTGCAAGGGTAGAACGACTCCTTTGCAGAAATGAAGTCAAATACATTGGGACCATATGCGTTTTGCTTTTGGCATCTTGTGTTGACTTTGCTCCTGGGATGGCCTCTGTGATTTCCCTACCCACCCCCACAAAAGGGGGGTTTGCATCCCAGTGCCACATCCCTCTTTCTAATTACTCCACCAGTTGCACTGATAAAACATCTGCTAGAAGAGAGAAGGGCTCCTAAAGCACACAGATGAAGGCAAACAGAGGATGCAGTTAAATACCCCCACTCCATAAACAGCCCCAGGATTTCTGACTGGTGCAGGTATCCTCTGCCTCCTCCAGCAGGAATGAATCCTTGTTTCCAACCAAGCACATAGTTTGTCACTAACACAGCCTCCTATCTGCTTAATTTCTAACAGATCCAAAAGCAATCGGATTCATCAAGTTTGATTCAGTACTTAAAAGTCTTTGTTTCACTTAAAAGAAGCCTTTGTTTTGCCTCTAAGAAAACGAGACATTTTCTCTTGAACTCGAGTTAACAAAGACAAAAACAATCCAACATCCAAAGTCAATACAGGATAAAGGGTTATTTTTAAACACAGGTGCCAAAGGTCCAAAATTCTCATTTTGTCATTCCACACAAATCCCTGCAACAGCTGAGAAGACAGTTTGGGAACTCAGGGCTGAAGATTATCTCCAGCCTCCTGCAGAGTTTTACTCTCCAGGGGTCTTCAGAGTGAAAAAAGCAGGAACAGCTCAAGGGCTGGTGAGAAAAGTCATGTTTGCATCAAGGAAAAGTTTTACTATGTCCATAGGGTTGGATATTAGGAGGGGATACGCCAATTCCCAGCACCGAGGGTGGCCCCTGGGCTCTGCCTGCAGTGAGAACCAGCGCTTGCAAAGGCAGGCAGGAATCAGAGCCGGAAAGGAAACTCATTTCCCAACGCAAACATTTGTGCAGCACTAAAGCAGCTTATACTTTCATATGCTATAAATCAGGAGCCACTAAGTAAGCGACCACTTACCCAGGCTAAACAGGCACACTGGAGAACCCTCATGGAGTGGGCAAGGGCAGAGGGGCAGGGTGGGGAGCGGTGAGGAGAGCGCCTTTGGTGCTGTGGCCCACGGTGCATCCTCCGGCTGCGGTGCCCATGCCGGATCGCTGCCTGCACCCCGTCAGTGCTGCCGTCATATGGGAAGGGAAGGAAGGCTCCGGCTGCTGCCCAGCTGCCGAGTGACGCCCACCACAGTTATAGCTTATTGGTGAGAGGCGTAAGCCCTAATCCAATCCTGTCCTTTTACCCAAATTTAGCTCTCCATGGAGTCAACATCCCTTCCAGTTTTGACTAGCAGAATGAAAGCAAAGTTACCTTGCCAATATATAAATCACACAGAGAGAAGCAATAAAAAACACCCCCCACACACTCCGTTTGCTTCACCTCTTTCTCCCAAAAGAGTTTCTTATCTACCCACTTTGAGGGGACGACAGCCTTGTGAGTGTAGCAAAGAAAACCAGCAACTCCCAGTACGTACCACTGGATCCGAAGTCTGCAATGTAAATATCAACATGCCAATAACCCCAGTGTTCATCAGAATACCTAATGGTACCACTGACACATCTGGGTCAGGACTGCATCACATACAGAGGTGTACAGAACCGGTTAGCACATGGTTCCTGAATTTATACTGAATTTCACAAAGGTAACTACTGAATTATAAAGTGCTGCTGGCAAACAGCCTGCCCATCTGACACATATGGTTTTCCTTGCTTTTTTCCCCCAGCCTGGTGCAGCCATTAGCTGTAGAGACACGTCTTTCTCTGCTGCACTCAGATGTAGGTGCTTGACCACAGCACTCACTTTTAACACTGAGGATTCACTGGGGGCTATTGACAACAGTTTGGGAAGCACAGAGCTACACTACAGGAAGCTCCCTACTGCAGACCCAGAGACCCTGCCTTCATCTGCAAACAGGGATAAAAGCCCCTGATGCAACTCCGCATTTCTGCACTCAGTTACAGATGTGCAACCCTGGAGCAGCTCCAGAACCCAGGCCTGGGTGAGCCTTGAATACAAGCATACAGCTAGCAGTATGTGATCCAGGTGTCTTGGTGGACAGGCAGCAGGATCCAGATGTGGGCAAGCTGCTCCATCCAGCCTTTGCAGAGGCCTGTGATTGAATTAGATCTATTCATACAGGAGTGAGCAGGGCTTTCACGAATGCAGAAAAAGCATTTCTGAGGAGTATTGCCATTGTAAGTCCAATAAGCCACTTCACATTTCAAGCCCCCACTGCTGCAAGCTTTAAATACAGAAATAATCAAAACACACATTAAAAGAAGAATTTATTCTGAGCTTGGCAGTGTTCATCTAAGAACCTTCCAACTCGGGAGCAGGACTGGAAGAGCGCAAGCAGCCTCAGGGATGGCTGAGCTTGGCTCTCCTAGAACAAAAGCAGCTTACAAACCAGGTTTGCCACGTGAGAGTCTAATTAAAGACCGAAGCCCACACAGCAAACAGACAGACTACAGAGGAAATTGGAGTCTAATTTACATGGAGAACGATTACTTACTGCAACCAATTAGTGTCAAGCTGACTGACAGGCTACCCAAAATATGTTCTCCCCACCCTCCCCTGCAAGTCTGAGCTTTCCTCACTGCTGTATTCTCCCTGGGTTGTTTGGTAAGTGAGCAGTAGCACCTCGCCACTAGACACTGGATTGCAAATAGAGACCTTTTCAGCTTTCCCATAACAAACATGCAGTTAGAGCAAACCACATGCCACCCAGAGCAAGCCTCAGCCAAGCAACAGCAGACAGCAGCACCATGTACTTCTTTTCCTGGTTTAAATCCTTAAATGACATCCTGAGGGTCCCAACAAGAAATTAATCACTTATGAGAGGTGCTCTCCTTTCCTGGACAGATATCCAGCATAGAGGCTTTCACCCTATGGTTTGCAACCACGTAGGAGACCTGCAGGTAAGGGTTTGTGTCAGCAGAGCAATAGCATTTGCAATGTGCTCAGGCTGCAGGTTTTGGGTCCCAACCCATGCTCCTGATTTGTGACACCAAAGGGAAGCACCACCCCGCAGCATCACTGCTGCCAGACAAGATGCCCAGCTCCAGGCACCTGCCCAGCTGCTCACAAAATAGCCCTTTCTTTGCACACCAGTCCCCCTCCTCTGACTGAGCTGTTCCCCACACTGGGACCATCACTGCTCAATGGGGAATCCAGAGGGATTCTCACTGCCAGAGGGAGCTGACATGGACAGAAAAACTCCCCCTTGTCTGGCACTGCACAGGAGTACCCATGGTACCAGTGTCTGTGCTGGGGAAGAACACTGCCTTCACTGAGGGCTTTCTTCTCCAGATGCCCTGGAAAAGGATGACTTCAGCATGTTTCCCAAAGTACAAGCTGGTTGCTAATTCTGCAGGAAACCTTTGTATCAGATCAGTCCCAAACCTGGTAAATAGACCTTAAAAACATGGAACTGACCAAATGCCACTTCCTTTTATTGCTGAAGAAGAAATGACTCGTTTTATCATTGTTCTCTTCTTGCCAGCAAAACGCTTCTTATTAACAGGATTGTTCAACAGTTGCGGTCCTTCCCTTCAAACTCTGGACTGCACATGCATTTTGAAGGCAGTAACAGTATTTCAGTGCAACTTGCTGTGTTATTCTTCATAAAGTCCTAAGGACAGTCCCTCTGAGCAGCCTCTCTGACTGCTCTTCAGAGAGCTCTTGTGTATGCGTGTGCAGGCATGCAGGGACTACATTTGGGATATTTAAGACCACGCAATCATCCCTTCCTTTGTGAAGCACCAGTATAAAGCATACTTAAGGATTTTTTGGGTCTTCTGTATGGATGAGATAAGCTATTCTTTTCATCTCTGCAGTCTACATGGATATATGGCATTTAAAAGGAAACTTATCCTGAAAAGAAAACCCAGAGGAAATGCTTTATAAAGTTGGTAGTATCTGGAGGCAAGATCCTCAGTTATTGTAAAGCATCAGCAGGGATCCTTTAATTTCGATTCATTTCAAGTCAATGATGCTAAACCAATGTACAGCACAGAAGCACCATCAAGACAGGTAGCACATGACCACCTCACATGGGTTTTCTTTGTGTACAGCCACCATGAAGGCTGCAAATCTTGGTGGCCCTGGTCTCCCTCTTCTCCCTCCTGGTTAAATTAAAAGCCTCCATTGACTACCAAGTGGATGCAATGAAAATGCACATGTGCTCACACTCCTCAGAATTAGGCTGTTAATCTGGTGTTTATACTCCTGGAGTTTATCTCCTCCATACCCCCCTTCTTCCCTGGGGACTGACTCTCTGCTGCTTTATCTGCAGCTCTAAGGACAACACATGCTGCTTCCTTTTTAAACTCCCCTCCAGTGCTATGCCCTGAACCAGCTCTTCAGAGCGGGAGCCTCCACCAGCTGCAATTCCCATTAATTCCCTTTATGATTAACAGGTCAGCTCACGCCACCCTGATGACAGTGGGCTTTGGAAGTGCAACTCTATCCATATTATCTATGCATAAAAGACAATCATTACAGGAGCAAATGCCTCACTGTGACTTTTATCAGCTGCGTGCTTGCTGCTCACTTCTGTGCCGCTAATGACTACACAGAAAGCTTCAGCCTCATCGCCCTGCGGTGTCTCCAGGCAGAAGAACCTCTCCTCTGCAGTGATGTTGATTATAAAGGCAATCACTCCTGGAGGGGGGTAGGGGCAGGCAGGAGCATGGGGAAATTAAGAGGAACCTTCTTCTGAGTGCATCGCATTAGGGCTGGTGGCAACTCTGCTTGCTGATCAAGTAGGTGGGCTTCCCAGAGCCCCCTCTGGAATTAAGGAGGGAAGGTGGGAAGGGAAAAGGAGAAAAAAACAAAGACAAAACAAAATAACCCCCAATAACAGCAGCAGACATCACCCTGCCTGGGAGCAGGGCACAGAAGAGCAGCCTCCTTCCTGCGGGCATCACAGTGCTGGTGGTCACTCAGGAGAGACTCACAGAGATAAAAGGCAGTAAGGCCAGTTGTAAAGTACTTGTAAAACAGCTAATGGTCTCAGGTCCTTTTAAACCATCATGAGCACTGCTAAATCACTTCTTTTATTTGCTTTCTGGCCAGATTTGCTTAGATTTGAGCTCACCATGTTTACACTGATACTCTACGCATCCTAATGCACAGGTCAAAGCTGGCTGTGGACCCACGAGCCAACCCACACCACAGCCACCACTGCCATGTCTGCAGACAATCCTTCCCCTCGCCTTTCCAGTTTTAACTTTAGTTGCATGGGAAGAAAAGAAGAAACCAAATTAACAACATCTTCCTTTCAATATGCACTAACTGGAGCTGTTGTAATAATAAAAACCCGAAGGAAAGACAAGATCTCCAGTTGCAAGCACCGTGCAGCCCTGCAGTCCTGACCCTCAAACTCCTGACAAGGTGACACGTTATTAAGAAATACCCATATTAATCCCAACTATAAAGTGCTGCATTCAGACAATTAAACCACTGGAGCGGCTGAGCGCTCCCGGGGACCTTTGTACCCTCCTTTCCTATAATCTTTTAAAATGCCCTCTTAGGGAAAGGAATGGCTTCTGCAGAGAGGAACCGCCCAGCTCCTTCCAGCCTTGCTCTGTGTGTGTATGTGTGTGTGTGTATAAAATGTTCTTGGCTGCTTTCAAACACCGCACATTAATCTGCGCAATGGAGCCTTGTTTCCTTCAGCGTTCAGATGATTTCTCTTAGAAAGAGAAGACAGAGCTGTTCCACTTGGCATCACATCCGTTCCCCGCCCCCTTCCAAGCCTGTATTTCTTGGTTTTCTTCAGCATTGCCAGAGTAGCTCACAAGCCATCACCCCAGACATGCGTGAACCCGGAGAAGAATATATTGCTGTAGGAGCACACAGATCTATGAGACAGCCAGGATGCTCAGAAACAGAACTGGAGGATTATGGTTTTAATGCATCAAATTATGAAAAATACCACCACTCACTTCCTGCAGCTTAGGACACATCAGTTTGTTCTCCCTCAGCCATTTCTTTGCCTGAATCTGAAGTGACAGGAACTGTTCCTTGAATTAAAGGCTGCTGGAAATGAAACCCAAGAGAGGTCCCACCTAGACAAGCCCCGTGCACCAATAAATCAGAGCATTCCCACCACGCAAAGGGCTCTCTGGTACAAAGCCAGGCATCTTTATTAACACCACTCTCGGCTAGGATTTTTGTGCCTGTCTGCTCAACATTTACACATGTAAGGATCCCCATTGCGCAGGCTGCTGCAAGCCAGGCACCTCGCTGGCTGCTTTCCTGCAGCAGCTGGAGCACACTCTAAACTACCCACGTGCCACTGAGACCCAGATGGGTGGATCATGATGTCTCTTCAAGTCTTCATTAAACATTAAAATGGTCTGTAGTTCCAGTCAACAGGCTTCCCACAGCTGAAACTTCAGCTGCAGCTTTGCCTGCTGGGAAGTGTAATCTCAGCTGTACTGCAGGCAGAGGGAGATGCTCATTGCTGGACAGTGTGGTCCCTTGCCACGAGTTACGGTGAACATTTCCCTTCTTCACCCCCCTATCATCACCTTGGGCACTGCGATCCACAGAAATTACCAGAGCCTGAGGAATGCAGCAGGAGCAGAGCAGAGAGGGACCTCAGACCTCCACCATGCCTGGTATCAGCAACTGCTTAATCACACCCAGGCTCACCAATTAAGGGATGAGCACCTCTCTTTGCTTTGGATGGGCTTCTCAAGAGGGCGGATGGAAGGCAAGGATAAAAGCTGTATGTGGAGCATCATACAATGATAGAATCATGGAATGGTTTAGGTTGGGAGGGATTTTAAAGCTCATCCAGTCCCAACCCCCTGCCATGGGCAGGGACACCTTCCACTAGAGCAGCTTGCTTCAAGCCCCTGTGTCCCTTGAACACCGCCAGGGATGGGGCAACCACAGCTTCTCTGGGCACCCTGTGCCAGTGTCTCACCACTCTCCACCCACTTCAGTTTAAAGCCATTCCTCCTTGTTCTGTCACTGCATGCCCTTGTAAAAAGTCCCTCCTCCCGTATGAGCAGCCCAAACCCTGCCAGCCCCTGGCAGCTCAAGCAGTCTCAGGCTTCTGCAGCACATCTGGCAACAGAACACTGTGCACTTTCCCTTACTTCCAAGCAGCCCCAAATCCCCAGCTCTTGGCATTTTTACAACGATTAAACATGCAGTTCCCAACACTGAAACCCCATAAACCAAAAAATTCCATATGGTAGTGCCCCCACAGACCAGCAGCCATAATCTTAGTACATCGGATCTGCACAACAAGCGAGTCTGTTTTATCAGGGCAGGGTTTTTCTACAACTAAAATGGAAACAATTGTGAAGATGAACAATGCCTGTGATAGTTTTTTTGCTACACTCGATTAAATACAGGACACACCAAATCCATTTTTCCCTCCTTGAATGACAAACTCCACAGTCTGAAATTAAGCCCAGCAGGGTCTGTAAGATCCTGTATAGATTGCAAGAGATAGCATGACTTTTTGGGAAGCCTGCCTGCTATGTATACACACTTTGCAAAATCACTCAAGTACCTCTGGCACCCAATATAAACACAAGGAAAGCTAAAAATCATGTAGTGTTTTTATCTCAACACAGCCGACACCGCAGAGCAAGCCGCTGATTTGCCATCTCACGATAAACCAACTCCTTGCTTTTGATCATTCCAGTGTGTAACCGTGGATGTGAATGTACAATAGTATCATAAGAAGAAAATGTGAGGAAAAAGCCCAATCAAAGCAGCACACCAACCTGAACCAGGCACTTCCCAACCAAAGGGCATTTGTAGATACCAGAATTACCATTTCTCTTCAAGACAACTGATCCTTTTCATAAAAATATAAGAAGCCCTAGAGAAATTCTGGTTGATAGCTATTAAATGAACAGGCCTTGTGCCTTTTCTTTTCCTCCCAGGAAAACGCTTGAAGCTTGGCTTTAGCATAATCCTGAAGATTATTTACATCTTCTGCAGTTTTTTCCACTGCTGCTGAATAATGAGGGATCCTTAGAAAACCACTGCCAGTGAAACATAAACCTTTCTTCCCCCCCTTTCTTTTCCTCTCTTTTTTACTTGTTTTTATACATTCTTTCTTGCACAGGAGCAGTAAAGAGGCTAAAACTACTTGAGGCAAGCAGGCACAGGAGAAACCCCTGGGAGCAGTGGGGAAGAGGCAGCATTACACCACCACAGCACTGCCCGCTGTGTTTAAAAGTGTTTAAAGTTAAAAGAAGTGTTTAAAAGAGGAAAGAATTGTGGCTCCTCAGAAGGCAATGGGAGGAGAAGCCACCTCTCCTCTTTGAAGGAAAGAGGTCTAAAAGCCTGCAGGTTCCTTGAGGAATGGGATGCTTTGGGAAAAGAAACTTACAGGGACGCTTCAAGATGAGCACTTTGATTTCTGCTTCAGCATCCTTAACATTTCCAGTTACACCAACTCCCTTCCTCTTCTGCTCTCTCCACTAAAACAACTGTACACAGGGAATGAGAACAATTAAATACTCTCAAACATGCAGTTGGTATGGCAGTGAGGTTGTTATGCTCCTTAACATGCTTTCTAAAAGTAAAATGACATCAAGTATACAGATCTCCCAGCTGCACTGTGCCCAGGGAATGTCTTAATGCAAACTCTGTAACATCTTGGTTTGGTTTTGTTGTTTCAAAGCAAACCTGGCCCCATCAGTACAACAGCAAGAGCTAGGCTGATGTGCAGGGTCCCAGATTTCAGCTCCTCTTAGGTCAAAGGGAGGCGAAGAGACCTGATGCTCTGCGTGGCCAGACACTGCTATTAGAGCCAAGGGTCGCCTCTCAATGTGTATAGGCATAGCCAGGCTGAAGGGACCAATGCTTCACAGACAAGTGCTGTGAGAGGTCAGGACTATGGTGTTATCCTGCTTTGTGCGACATGGTCCCTGTCACTGCCATGGGGACAGACATCACCAAGGTCTAGTTTGGGAGGGATCCCATCTGGTGAGCAGGACCGGTTTGAATTACACACCAGCCTGTGCTGCAGAAGGCTCATTTGCAGTAATTAGAAGCATCATGTGGACACACGGGAGGACTTCAAAGAATACCGGTAGCCTCGACAGTCTCTTTCTTAGTGGTCAAGAAGCAAAAACTCCCTTGTGCCCTTGAGTGTCTCTTAATAAACCAAAATTATACAGAATTCTTGTTTTTTTTGGCAGGAACCAAACAGGTCACTGCAAAACCCACCCCAGGGAGAGTTAAAGGTCATATTTTTTATATAAAATATATCTTTTAACACACACAATTCACACACACGGCCGTCCCCCACCCAGAGGCACAGCCATATGCGCTGCTTCACTTCCGCCAGCCTTCCAAACTGAATACAAACAAGGGTTCATGTATACAGAAATCTGTAGGAAGCTTAACATTTACTTGGCTTTTGTGTAAACACTTACATGAATTACACAAGTTTCAGCCAAGAGGCTCGGCACCCTGCCGTGCAAAGCCATATAATTTATTACAATTAAAAGCAGAGAGTGAGGCAATCAGGCTCACCCGACACTGTGCTGGTATGGATTTGTTCTTCCAAATAGTTTCCAATCTGCCTTTGCAGCAGCTCAGCCTCTCTGGGAGAAATCCTGCTGGCATTAGCCTCACAGTGCATGGGGATGCTGCTGACCTGCGCCCAGCACTGCTAAGAAAGCTGCATCCAGCTATGGTATCCCCAACATAAGAAGGATGTGGAGCTGTTGGAGTGAGCCCAGAGGAGGCCATGGAGATGCTGCGAGGGCTGGAGCAGCTCTGCTCTGGAGCCAGGCTG
>JBCJKH010052915.1:1909-14242 GCA_039877255.1 Loriculus beryllinus | reverse complement strand
AATGTATTTAGCACTGATATATGCCACCTACCTTCCACACTCAAGAGACTAAGACCAGCAGACACTGGAATATGCTTGAAATTAAGTTGGAAATAAGGATGTATTTCAGCCTACAGTTAAGCTGGACACTTAAAGGAAGTGTCAGGGCTTTCTTAATTCTTTCCCAAATTTCTCATTACACCGAAGAATTGCACTGTACTGGAAACCAGCAAACTGTCTCTCCAGCAGAAGTATTTCCTAAATATAAAGCCATTTATTGAATATAAGCATTTCAGATGTTCATTAGCTTTATTGTATCTTCCTGTTTATAATTATCCTAAGTTTGCAGAGTTCAAAATGAAGACTACGCTTTGTGTCACATTAGTAGCAGTTTTATGCACAAACACAGTGAATTAACTGTTTTGCTGTAAATCAATTTAATGGTTTTCACTATAAATGTAATTGTTTTGTTGGTTGTTTTTTTTTTTTTTACGGTAACTAACACTTTATAATACAGTATTTCTATATATAGCAAACAGTTCAAGGGACTTAATTACACAGTGACAGAGACTGTTATGTTCTCACTGTGTAATTTTAAAAATTGTTTTTAACAATAAGGAGCAATTGAAATTTGTCAATTTAGGAGTGACAAAAAATGTTTTTGACTGTAAATGCGGTACTTAAATTGTTGTTTTACCAGTAGACTTGTCACCTTGATGCAGCTGGATGTCATAAAAATGGTTTAAAACTGTAAATTTAACTGTTAAATCTAATGGCAAAACTATTGTTGGCTAGTACTTGCTAAAATGCAGGAATTAAAAATTAGATGAAAGCATAAAAAATGAGCATTTAGATTGTATTTTGGGGGTTACTATAAGTGTATAGAAATTAACACCAATGGAAGTACTGTAATGAAAGTGATATGATTTTACACCACAGAATTATTTAAAATAAACTCAATATTTAGGATGACACATAGAAGCAAAACTCCTTTTCATGCCAAAAATGAGGCTGAATTTAAAACCATTTATAAAAAAATGGTATTAACCCTTTCCATTACAATCACAACACTAATTTTAGTGAGCAAATCATTATCCCCTTGCTTGTGTAAAACCTTGGGCAGTAGCTGAAGTAGGAAAAGCACTCAGTGCTGCCATAGAAGCAAACACGAGGTAACCCTCACTTTCTGTTTGGTCTTTTCACATCCAACAGTGCTCCAAGTGCTGTATCACTTTGCACTTCACTGATGTTCAGGCAAGCTGTGAACCATGCACATATGCTTGCACTGGTTATGGCTCATCAACATCAAATATCAGACGTGGGAGGTTTCGTTAAACCAAGGCTTACAAACACAGAAAAAAAAATGCCTGTGGGTTTCCTGGCTGGGAAAATCCCTATTGCTTCATAAGGAAAAGTGATGATTGCTGATTGTGCACAAAACTGTCCAGCTGGTTTCCTAGCTTTTCACTCTGCCAAGCACAATGCACTTGTGTTTGCTGGAAATGCAGCATCAGGAAGTGTAAAGGAAAACATGTATTACTAAACGTACTCAAGGTGGAAAAACCCAAGCACCATTGCAAGTGAGAAGAGCATAGAGGACCGGCAGAACTAAACACCACCCACTGTTGGCTCTCCTCCTTGCTCCCATGTAAATATAGGACTGCAACTCTTTTTTTACCCACTGCATTATTTTGATCTTTTACAGTAATAATCAAGAATCCTTCCAACCTGCAGGCACTGCCATTGCTTTCTAGCTAACTGTCAGTCAGGATGGATGTAACATCCAGTTCCACCAAGAGGAAAACCTTTCCAAGGAGCAGACCTGAGCTCAAAATCCTGGAGTTCTAGTGTTACACATTGCTCAGGAGAACTGCGTGTTGCTCTGAGGCAGCCCTGCCATTCCCTGGCTCTGCTCTGTGTGTGCAGTGGACGAGTGAGCAGCAGAGCCAAGAGCAAAAGTCATGTCATCCAACCACCACTAACTACTCCTTTGTCACTGGGGTACCCCCTGGTTGCAAGAGAAGGGAAAGGAGCTGGGCTAGAAAGATGGAAAGTAAAGGGCAGAGATGGGATCTAAGGAGAATACTTAAGGAAAAGAGATCTGAAAGATGTACAGAAAATGCACTTATTGCACATCTGCATCAGCTCTAGATCTGCTTCTCCTACTCCAACACCTGCCTCATCCTTATTTGAGCTGTTGTCTCCTGAGATACCATGCCTCTGCTACATGTATGACAGTATTGTCTATGACAGGGGAACCTTAAAGGCTTCCATAACAATTATATTGTGTTTTGCTTATTACTAAAGATCAGATTATGCAATAACAGAGAGGAAAAATTCATCCCATTCTAGCTTATCTGTCTATATCAGCAGTAAATTCCTATACAAGTAAATTCAGCAACTGCATTGCCACTTTTACCGAAGCTGTGCAAGAACTAGTATGGTCTTTGCTAAGATAACAGTCCATAGCCATCACATTTGAATCTAGTGAGAGCAATGCCTTCAATCAGAGGGTTAAACTGAGGGTTATGCTAGCCTGTTCTCTCTTAAATGAACACTAAAAAATGTCTGAGGGCCAAAATTCGCTGCCAACTACACATAAACAACTCCAACTGACTTCAATAGGAGTTTCCTGTGTGTATCCAGGAGCAGATTTTAGAGCTAGGAGTATGCATCAAAGTCTAAATAGCAAATGTTTGTGAATTGGCATTCTGTTTATTCATTATTTTCAAATGTCGATAGGGGTTTCTCTGTCTAATATAAAATGGTTTGGTTGTCACATTTTTAATGAAGGCTTTTAATTACTCTTGATATACAGTATTGTACTGGTTGCTTTGCACAGTTGCTTTTGTGCATTTAACCAAATCCCCTGTCTATAAGAAAACCTGCCTGCATCAGGGTTTTGGTCAAATGCAGCTTTTGTCATGTTTTTTGTACAGAAAAGGCTTTCAACTTTTAGCAGAAAGCACAAAAAGGAAGACCTATATGAGATCTGTGGTACAGATAGAGGAAAAATGGACTTTGCTTTATTGGAAGATGTATCTTTAGCTGCTTTTGGTAAGAGTAAGTGTGGTTATACTGAGCTCCTACATGAGTCATTGTCTAATATCTTGGGGAAGGGTTTGCAGTTTTAAGAAGTTATTAGGAGGGGGGCTAAACTTTGTCACAAAATGAAGGGGCCTGTGCCTCACAATGTCTTTAGGAAGGGTAGTTTTGGATTACTCCTTTTGCTGCCCTAAGAGCCTGGGTTTTGATTCCTGTGGAAACAAAGCAAAGGAGGCTGGAAACTGTGGCATTCTCAGGTCTCACCCACCATGGTACCTATTACGGTGCAGACCATGAGCTCTCATGTCAGGTGCAGGCTTTCTGCAAGAATTTGACCTGGCTCTCTTGCTACACAGAGCATGGATGTTTTCCAAAGGTCATCCAAACATGTGAGGCATTTGCATATCTGCGAAAGACTGCAATGCCCATGTAATGAACTGCAGGCCCATGGGGTAAATCACATTTATGGGCATTTCATTTCAAGCTGTTAATGTTTAAGCGGGGAGCAGCAGGGACAGGACAGGCTCTGGGAAGGTATTGACCAAGTGGAGAGAGTCAACAGAGGACACCACCTTCCCTTCTGCTCCCACCTATGACCACTCAGAAGCTCTCCAGCTTCCTCAGCTTCTGTACTTTTAATAGCCACAAGTCTTCATGCACCAGCTACAAAAGAATAAAGTGACATTTCCCTTCCCAAAACCAAAACATGAATGTGTGTCAGTGTGATCAGCAAGCACAATGTGAAAGAAGAAGCAAGACAATCTTGGAAAATGAAAATAATTCCTTTTCTTTTATATTCGACATCCATGGGCATATGAATGAATGCATGCATGCAAATGCGTATCTATGCATGTAGTATATGGAAAAAATAAAGAATGGTCAAAATAAAAAGGATAGAAAGAAATTTGACCCCTGTACCAGTAGCTTGTTTCTTAGAGCCTAGATAATGTACCTCAAACATTAATCAGCTTTTATGTTTCAAATTCTAGTACTCTTCAATTGCCTTAATACAGAAAGTCTCCTACTACAGCATCGTGGAAGGACTCACATGTAACAAAAATAAACACATTAAATAAATAAATAAATTAATAAACCCAATCTCCTAGGTACTAATTTGCCATGGATTGTATTTAAGTCCTCATCCATTATCTGAATTAGAAGTGAAACAAACACTGGCATCAATAGTCTATTGCAGGCAGACCAGCCTGAGATCCAAGTGAGTGTGTGTCCTGGACAGTTTGTATTGATGCTGTCCTGAGTATCACGCTCATCAATAATGGAAATAATTGCATTTTAATAATTAAAAAACCCCCATCATTTTCACAGAGGTAGAAATGATGACTTTGTTCCCTCCCTGCAGTTTATCTACCTTCTAATGACAAGAATGATTCACCAACCAGCTCACTTATGAGCACACACATGCACACAAAGAAATCTGCTTTTATTCAGGTGAAAGAATATCGGATATCCCTTAAAATCAACTTAGCAATACACTGCATTGGGAGCTTTGAAATGAAAGCTGAAATGTATGGAGAAAAAGTAGCTGCTTCCCTCCTGGCCCTATTTTTGTTACAGTCTTGATAATGGGTCAAGACAAGTCTTTAAAATACTTATTCAGATTATTTTGTTTTGAACTTTTTGAACATATTCAGTGCTTCAATACTAAAACCTTTGCTTCAATCCAAAAAAAAAGGGGATGCTTAATAATGCAATAATGACTTGCTGGATGCTGAGTCCCTACAGCATTTTAGTGTGGATTCAGATAAAAATTTTGTCTGTTAGCTCTCACACACTTTTAGTTTTGTAGTTATTACTTCATTAGTAGTTCTCTTCCTCTTCCTCTTCATAAGACATAAGACATAAGGTCATAAGACAGCTCCAAGTTATCTTCTCACTAATTTTTTTGCTGCTAGAAAAACATTGAGGGTATTTTGCCCAGATCATAACATCTATCTGGGATTTTGCAGAATAAAAATATTCCAAACTGACATACCCAAATGTCTTGGAGACCCAGTTTCCTGAAGATGGAAAATAATTAAACTACTAGAAAGGAAACAGTGGTGCTATAAACTTCAGTTTACTCTCTGGAGACTTTCTTATGTTGATTTTTAAAAGCGCATAATGAGGAATGAGTGGATTGCCTGGTCCTCTGCAGTAGCAAGGGTTGTGTAGATTCTTGCTCACTTGCTCTCTCCTTTTTGACAACAGTCCTGATTCAACAAAAATCTATGCATGAAACTTAGAATAAATCAGAGACAAACTTTAGAAACTTATAGCTCTCTGTCTTTATATTGGCCAGTATCTGAATTAACAAGTAGTGAAAAGTTATTTAAAAATGGGAGCTAAAATTTCGCACTGAAATGGCAGGGTTTTGAGATGTCTGTTACTATTTTTACATATTTGAAGACAAATATATGTTTTATAAAACATTTATAAACTCTTTTCACTGCAAATCAATAAATTTATGACTGGTGTGTCCTAAAGATAGCTTATTTTTTCTCTCCTGAAAAACAAACTCAAAAATCATACACTTCTAATAGATCAACAAAACAGAAATGATCTACACATGTGCCTGAAGCTATGTGGATGCATTAATGCTTTGCCGCCTCACACCACCACCACCACCAAACATCCAACCACCTCCCCTGCCAAAGACAAAGAAAGCTCTCCAGCACCTTTCCCTTCTCAACACTAAGAGCCAATAAAAGATCTGCCCTTTGTACAGTGATTATATATATAGCTTTTTTTTTATTGCTCACATAGCTGAATATCAGATGTATTCTTTGTATTTGTTATGTATTCTTTGTCATAATACCCCAAATCTTTATTGGAGGTTCTTAGCAGATAAAACAGCGTTGACTGGTTATCTTATGTGCACACACAACAAAGGTAATTCCCAGCTTCCAATTAGTTGTTTATTAGAGCAAAGTACTCCCTGACCTATAAATGATCCTTTATAATTATTTGCCTATTATTTCCCTACATTTTTGGAACTGACTTTGCAAGCTTACAGCTAGGTGCCATGTAGAGAGCCTAAAACAATACTGCATCACCATCACTGTGTGAAACAGATCACACTAAGATGAAGAAACAGATCTAAGCTAAGATGAAGAAGTGGCTAAAGGACTAAGAACGAGAAATGAATGAGCTTCACTGGGTTAGATGCTAATCACTACTCAAGCCGTTATCCAAGAACACTTGAAAGAGGAAAGTGGCAGAGATTAAGGAGGGTTGCACACATCTATCCTCATACATTCACAGAATATTACCTAGGAGATCCACAAAAATCCCTACTAGAAGAGATTTCCCTCTGCGTCAATCATGGAGGAAACCAGACCATTATTTTTTTTTTCAGGATGGTAGGTTAACTATGTGATACAGAAAGCTGCTCTTCCTCTGATGCCAAATTCTTGTATCGAGCCACATCTGTTACAAAGAGAATTGGGATTCCTATCCTATAGCCAGATCCTGTGCTTCTGGACAACTTTAAGGTTTTTTCACCCATTTTTCTCCTTCCATGTTGCTGTCTTCTGCTTGGACAGTCATGACATAAGCTACTTTTTCACACTTTCTGAAACAGCAGCAGAATGCATCAAACAAACCAAGGGGATCCAGACTCTCCAACAAGCACAACGGTTTTATTTCAGGAATTGAACTTTGTGATGTTTTCACTGGATTTTAAGTTTTCAATCTTTTCTTATTGAAGTCTCAAGAGTTAGTCTGCAATACAGCCATAATGTTAGGTACTCAATTATTCAAAACAATGAAAGAGCAACGTCTTGCTGGATAGGGTGGTGATTCATTCAGGGAGAAAAGAGTTGAAAATTATTTTTGTTAATTTTCTTCTCATTTTATATAAATTAGTTTTGACCCCCAATACCTGAATGGGTCAAAGTCATTAAAGATCTCAATCAAAAGATTTCATTTATAGATTAAGTTTTATGAAGATTAAATATTTCCTTTGCAGAAACAGTGCAGAAAGTAGAGGATATACCTTGACTGAAGTTTACTTACTAAAAGCCTATAAGATTAGATGCCATGACAGCATAAACCAGTCACTACTGCACTACACTGACATTGCCACTAAACTATTGATAACTGAAGTGTCCAAGTATGACACATTATTAGGATACAATGAACAGTCTCAACTCTGAATGGTGTTTGATTTAACCATTTCAGAATCACCCATGAGAACACAACCTATTCTTCCAGCTCCTGAGGAAAATACTGAATGCGTTTCTATGCTCAGTTGAAAACCAGATAAGCCAGCTGATGAAAAATACTATACGTATTTGTGATTAAGATAAAATGAAATTATGTTATGTAATAGGAAGGCCTAACACAGCACTGTAAACCAACAGTTCTTTCCGAGCTCTCATCTACTTAATCATGTTTTAATTAGAAGTACTATTCACCACTTGCTGCAGCAAGATTCCTATGGACAACACTAAGACGACCAAATGTGATCTAGTGAATGCCATTTTATTAAACAAAGTGTTAAACGTTTATAGAGGTTATTAATACAGCTACACAGACTTGGCGGTTGCTGATTAGGAACCTTAAACCTAAACAATGCCATGATTGGATAACGCTGTCCTGGAAACTTGCTTCTCAGCTCTCTTGCTGATTTTGGTGTCCTTGCAGCTGGTGTTTCTGCACTCCCTCATCAGTTTATCTCCGTTCTCACGCAAGCCGCCCAACACCAAGGCCTCTGGATTGCTCACAAAATGTCCGTTGTCACACTGCCACTCCACAACCACTGATGTTTTCTCTTCTCAAAATAAAAGTCATTAATAAGTGCAAAACTGCCAGACATTACCTCAATACACATGTAGTTACAGGATACATACACTCACACTCTACAAAGCACCAAAGCATTTTAGAAACCCCCAAAATGTGCCTCTTAAGACTAGAAACATCTTCTCAGGGAAGAAAACACTAAAGGCAGAGTTTACAGGAGGTGAACCACTGGCTTCCTCTGCTGATCAGAGTGCAAAATTTTCCATTTCTACTACCCAGAGTTGACAAAAAAGTGTAATTAAAGTGATGTCACATTAGACACAGGAAGCGCACTCTGACTTCCAGAAGGCTAGATGATAATACAACCCATAGAACTGGGATGCATGAACTTTCACCAAGGGAAGATAATGGAACTGTACTCTCAAAGCAGGTGTTAAATACAAATAGCAGAAGTGCTCAGTGAACAAGAGCAAAATTCCTTTTATCCTTAATGAAGACTGGTAGGCTACTAGAAACCTGAACAGCAGCAGGCAAATGTGCCTAAATTGATCCATACTAAAACAAAGGACAGGCAGCAAGGCATAGCTTCTATTTGATGATACAAAGCAAATCCAAGTCCATTAACCTCGTGACTAGCAGTTATCTAGAAAAATTTTGCATATTAGCAGTCCAAATTTATACAGATTTCAAAAATTACTTAAAACCCCAAAAAAAAGTGAACACAGATGGCAGCTTTTCCCTTGCAAAATACAGGCGGGGGGGAGGGGGTTGGAAAGAGCTATTTTAAGCCCAGAACTCCATCCTCTTGAAGCTACAATTTAGATGAAAAGTACTGTCTCTGTTGACAGGTAAAATAAAGAAGTCTCCCTCAAAGGCACAGAAGATGAATCCAAGAGCACTAAGTTTTACTGAAATATCATCTGCACAAACTTTCTGATCAGTGTGGAAACATAGTCTTTCACAGAATCACAAGAGTAAGACTCAGCAGCTACAAGATAGGATTCAAAGAGAGCTGGCCTTAAGTTTTCACCAGACTAAGAAATTTCATATGTAGCAGATTCTAGAACTGGTAACACAGATGCACAGCACACTGCTAAATTTAGCATTTCTTGCAGTTCAAGTCATCTGCATTCCCAGGATTTACATTTCAGCATTTTCCTGAACTTCATGGAAACTATGGAGGTATGCAGAACAAGACTTTTGAGAAGCTCACCCAATTCCACGATCCCTTAAGAAAGGCAGGTTCCACCACAGAATGGGCTGCCATCTTTTTGTCATTGTCCATAAAATAAAATCAGATAAATCATGCCAGGGTGATCAAGCTCTGCATTTTTAATTTTCCTAACCCCCAAAGCGGCAGTAGAATTGGTAAAACAACCATAATCTCTGCTGCAGTTAAACACAAATTTGTTTCTACTTGCTCCTATCCTAAAATAAAACAACGGATACCTTGCTGCAATGGCAAGCAAGTTCACGCGAAGGTTTATTTTATGTAATCCAGGAATGTAGGAAAGGCTATAGCCCATTTAATACTTGGCAACTCTGCAATGAATAAAATTTGAATGCTCATTTTCAGATCTAATCCCCCCCCCCAAACATTTATTGTGCGTGGTATGAACCCACTTGCTGGTTAGATTAAGTATCTAAACCTGGCTACCCAGAGAAATTTAGCTCTGAACACTCAACAGGACTTCCAGAGAAGACATAAAGCATGACACTTCCACTGTAATGCACACTTGCAAAGAAGCTTTCAGCTAAAACACATTAAAGAGCCCTAACAATTCTAGAGCTGAAGCACATCATCATCAGATTTAATGCATCTTTTTGTGCAATACTTGCTCCATTACATGCACCACTCCAAAACCATTTCCTGCATGTCCCCTTTAAAAAGTGGACATCCTTTTGTGGCCCCAGCTAGTTCACTGAAACACAACTCCAGCTTTGTATCCATTCAGAAGTTTTTGCCTGCCACATGCAGAAGTAGAATGCTGGCTGGATTTCCCACCTTCCATTCCCTGCCTTTAACTTTAGCGAGCTTCTTCCTCCACCAAAACTCCTCCTTCCCATATTGCCTCTTGTTCATTGACCCAACTGAGAAGAACTAAGTAACTCTTAGGAATGGCTAAGTCACATAAGACAAAGGCAGGCAGCCAGAAAAATGGCAGATGCGTACTCTGCAGGGCAGGAAACCACTACAACCAGTAAATTACAGAAGGAGTTAATCCTTTTGCCTTTCCTGTGTGGCAGGACTCACCAGGCTGTTGGCAGCAAAAGCCACAAGGAGGACATTACTTGCTACCCTTTTACCCTCTCTTCCAGGCACATGTTCCTGCCTTAACCTTATGCAGTGTAAGTTGCTGTGTGGCAAATAACCTCATTGG
The DNA here is from genome assembly GCA_039877255.1 of Loriculus beryllinus. Classification (NCBI taxonomy): domain Eukaryota; kingdom Metazoa; phylum Chordata; class Aves; order Psittaciformes; family Psittacidae; genus Loriculus; species Loriculus beryllinus. The sequence goes on along the minus strand of JBCJKH010052915.1, from coordinate 4,097 downwards.
CTTGGATTTTGTGTTGTTTTGGGGTTTTTTATAGGCTTTTTTACTGTTTTGGTTTGCTTGGTTTGTTTCATTTTTTTTGTATTTTTTTTATTAATTATTGGAACTTGCAAATTATATTGATTAAGCAACCCCAAACTTAGGCTCTGAAGCTGAAGGCAAATCTAAGTTAGTTAAGTCTTTCTAAACTATCACAGTACTTGAGAACCCTCAGCTCAGCCAAGAACGCAGACAGTACCAAGCGCAATTGATTCTTGGGCCCCTCTTCTCCCCCACCTGCTTCACAATTTGAAAGTCTGCAATTGCTCTACAGAAGACAACCACATTGCAGCAAAGACTTTTGATGGCTGAGGAAGAACAGACTGTCAGAATATTATCTTCCAGTTCAAGGGCCTCAACAAAATGGTCTCACAATAAGAAAAACAAAAATAGTTGTGCAAAATTCACAATTTGACTCCACCTCTTTGAAATAAATGTAACTATTTCAAAAAGAAGATAGAAACAGGTTTCTATCCTCACCTCCCACCTTCAGATTAACAAGCTAGCAGAAGAGTTGTTTCCTTTATACTGATTCAGGTTCACAGTTCCTAGCAGCAAAATCTCTTTCTTCTCCAAGCAACATCTCGCAATCTCCCTCCCCAAAAATGAGGGGGCAGAACTAGGAGCTGAAATTGAGCACACACTGAATCACAACTAACTGTTTTTTGTTCAGTGAACTCTCAATTGTTATAAATGTACCACCGCTATAGAGCATCACTTCAGATAAAAGTAAATTTTTAAAAGGCACAATTGGGGACAAGGTCCCAAAGAATGAAAATTAACACTGTGTCAAAACACATATATGAAGAAAAATGCCTGCACCTCCAAATTCTGTGGTTAGCCTTCCTTCTTAGTTGTGACTTAAAAGAAGGGGGTGAGGGAGAATACAAACTGTACCTTATTATCTTTAATTATCACATTCATACATTATCAGCTTCATATCACTTGTTCTACAATAAAATCTTTAAAAGAAGTACTTCTGCCACAGCTTGACCTCTCAGCAATAGGTAAAAAAAAAATCCTATAATCTAATAATAGTGCTAGGCACCCCAGCTCTTTCAAACATAGTGGATGAAAGAAGGTAGATTTAAATTAGACATTAGGAAGAAACTCTTTACTATGAGGACGGTGAGACACTGACACAGGTTGCCCAGAGAAGCTGTGGCTGCGCCATTCCTAGCAGTGCTCAAAGCCAGGTTGGATGCGGCTTTGAGTAATCTGGTCTAGTGGAAGGTGTCTCTTCCAGTGGCAGGGGGGGCTGGAACAAGATGATCTTTAAGGTGTCTTCCAACTCAAACAATGATGTGTGCTCAGAGTATCACTCTCTTAGACAATTACACCTAAAGGATGGAGCAACAAATTCTTTACCATCTTCGTGAGTGAACGAAAAGCAGAAATGGTTGCTCAACCTACTGCTTTGTCAACAGATGCAGCACGTACAGGGGTTGTGGTCTACCAGATACCTCAAGCCATGCACCATGCTGGCAAGCTCAGAGTTTTTTTCCGTCTGTCTGAATTGAAACACGTTCAAACAGAACTATTCTGCTGTCATCACCAGCATAATCTATCAGTCCTGAAATGTGATGTTTTCTTCAAGAGGTAAGAGATGGTGATGTGATGATATCATCGGAAGAAAACGAAACCCTACAACTTTGTGGTCAGTGATCAAGCATTGAAAGAGGAAAGAATTTAAACAGGCTTAGCAAGTCTCCTAAACTTGGCATGTACAAGAAACCAGAAAAGTACTTAAAACCCTAAATGCATGAGAATCAAGACAATTTACTCTAAAAAGGAGGTAATTGGACAGTAAGGGAAAATACAGCTTTCCTAGTAAATTCCAGCAGATTTTGTTCTCTCCAAGGACGGTGCCTACAAAATACTTACAAGCAGCACTTTCTCACATGGTCTGTATATCTCAGATAACACATGCAAATCTTTCCAGTTTGTGATAAGCCACCACAGAGATACACTGTCTATTGAGAAGATTTTTCAGCCAAAACTGAGAAAAGCCACGTAAATGTCCAGAGTGCTTTTAAAATGGAGGGTGCTGAAAAAACCAGCCTTGTACAGTGTTTACAAAATTTTCACTTATAAAAGTTTCAATATGACTACCACAAAAACTATATCTGGCCTTGAGGGTTGGAAGAGAAAG
>JBCJKH010052911.1:0-13184 GCA_039877255.1 Loriculus beryllinus | reverse complement strand
GATTGAAGATATGATGTATAACATCTAAGCAGTAAGCTTGGATTGACAAGATGGTGGTGGTGTTCACAGTACCTGTGAAATGAGGGAGAAGAGGTGTCTTCAAATGAGGTTTAGGAATTTTGATTGATTTGACCCCTCACAGAAATTTTAGTTCAGATACAGAGAAGGACAGGAATTGGATGAATTTGTATAAGTGAAAATAAAGACGGAAAGGAATGCAGAATTCCAGAAAAAAAATCTTTATGATCTACTGCAAAAATTTTGGGGATAATTTCAATAAAATTTAAAGGAGCGCTTGAAATGGTAGCAGAATTAGGACAGACACATGGGAGCTAAGAGAAAGACAAAATTAACAATAAAATGTTACCTTATAGGCTCAAGGTCATATAATAGACTAAGAGAAACAAGGGTAGAATATTGATTCTGAGCTTTGCCCAAGAGAAAGCTATGAAAGACTTTGAAGACAGACAAAGGTTTTGTAATAGAATAGCTTAATCTATGAGATTTTTTTTTCCTGAGATGAAAAAAAAAATAAAATCATAGCTTAAGAGTTTTCAAATTTGCCCAGAGGCAGACAGAAAGTTTTATTTAAGTCAAAGAAAGAAGGAAAAGTGATGAGGAAAAGAAATAAAAATAATGCCATTATCTAATTTAATTCTGCTGGAGCAAAATTTCTACCCATCCTCTCTCCTGTTCTTAACTGTATCTTACTGTAAATGCCATTACACAGATACACTTCATTTTCTATGACTTACTAAAAATTTTCATGTCTTCTGCAGGAGATTCTTTTGATAAAGTAACTAGACCAGTTTATAAATTCTTAATCTCAAATATATATATATATTGGAGTAAATACATTTTATTTCAATGAGTCTGAAGTCTAATACTAAGATATTATGCTCGTAAATCTTCTCAAAAGTTGAACTTTTATTCAACTTCAAAGAATAGAATAGCTTAATCTCACATGTGAGCTTTTGTCTGTAAAACAGGGTGGTATATCTGGATAAATTAATCTTCCAGGTTTCTCATTATCTTAAAATCTGAGTGACATGAAATAGCTTTATTAGTGTTTCTGAATTACTTGCTTGACAAGTTCCTACTATGGCTATGACTGCTGAGCACCTGGTCGTGTAATGTTTCTGTCCTTGAACAAAATATGTCTACCCCCTGATTATTTTTGTTCACTTAATCGAGGTGTAAATGACTTGCAGGTGCTGCAGGCTGTCAAATTTTCTGGTTTCCACAGAACTCACAGTGGTTTATCAGTGCCTTTCTTGTACTGGAGGACCTCAAACCAGATACAGGACCCAGATGTCCTGAGTAGTGGGGTATAATCACTTCATCTGATTTGCTGGCTGCCCTGCTGTTATTGCTATTGGTCATCTTTTCATCAGGGCTCTGCCTGCCCAGGGTCTTTTCTGCAAATAGGCTTCCCAGCCTCTCTGAGGGCTGCAGCAACTGAAACACTGTCAGGCAGTCTCTGCATTTGTCCTTGCTGTAATACATAAAGTTGCTTTTGGCCCATTCCCATAATGCATCTATGTCTCCCTTAATGGTAGCCCTATGTTCCAAGTATACCAGATTGTCCTTCCAATTCTGTGTTGTCTTCAGATCTGATGAGCGAGCACTGGTTGCCGCCATGTCCTTGTTAAAAATGTTTGAAATAGGACAGGCACCAAGACAGAGCATGGTGGTACTCCACTTGATACTCACTTCCAGACAGAGCATGGCACATTAACCTCTCCGCTCTAAGCCTGATCATTCAAAGTTTCTTTTATTGAGGAACATTTATGCTTTTTTTTTTTTTTTCTGATTTAAATACAATTGTTCAAGAGCATTTCTGTCATCTGCATTATACCTGTTGACAATTCTTTTGTCCTCAACTCCACTTCCTTTTCCTTCAAGATGCATCAATGAACCTATTTTCTTTTCAATCTTTTGTCTTCCCTTCTATTTTCATAACATGCTTTTTTCACTCCTGGAAGACTACATATTTCTGTGTCCCTTGAACAGCTTCTCAAATATGCAGTTCCAGAAACAAGTTTTCGAGTATCTGTGGCTGAAATAAAAGCCAGGTCTTTGAGGAACATTACTACCTCACTATTTCCCTACTCTTGCACCATATTTGATGCAAAGCCTTTTCTGTTTCAGTTTCAGCTCTTTCAAAACATTAAACTCTATGAATATCTTTAAGCTTGTAGAAGTTCCCAGAAAATTTTATTCAGCTGGGAGAACTTACAGTAATGTGAAACTGTCCACACAGTTTCCACTGAGTACAAAATGACCTCAAGCAAGTGCTTGAACAGTGCTGACATTTGGCTTTTGTCTGGCTGCAGCTCCCAACTTGAATGATACCTTCCAAGCCATTTACTAGGCCTGCTGGGACCAATCTGGTCTGGATTCCAGACTAGACCTTAGACATGGGTCTGGTACCCATTCTTCTTTTAAGTACACCACTGACACACTGACATTTCCTTAAAGTTATCAAACTTCCTCTTTGATGTTCAGGTTCAGGATTTCCTTATGCAGCACTTCTAATTCTGTATTGTAAGCAGGAAGTGCGAAAAATGCTTTCATACTTCATGCCGTTGAGTTAAAAAGGCAGTCCTTTATCAACCTGATTATTATCTACTTCCCTGTACTCTGAAGTATAATGCAAGCAATGAAAAGTGATAACTGAGGAGGTGGAGGGAAGGAGAGAAAGAATTTGTATTTTTTACACCATGCTATGAAAATACAACCTGGCAATTGAAAATGAAGATCAAGCTACACTTTGGCTGAAGGCTGCATCTTTGTAGTGCTGTAGACTGTGTCTATTCCAGCTAAAAAATTGTTCTTTTGTAAATACCACTACTTGCAAAATTTAAAACATTTCATATTCAAAGATGCATAATCTGTAAAGGGAAACCAATATATTTTTAAGTAACTGTACTTTGAAGACTGAGAGTGTTTTGCAGGGCATTTGAGAAAGAGAAATTATAGCACTAGCAGCAGCTCATAAGAGTCACAACAGGCAGTAATGCTAGGATAGTCAGAGCTCTGTCTTGTTGCTAGGTAAAGACTGACCATCTTTGTGAGATTATAAGGAAGACTGCTTTTTGTTTATATTACTCTGGACTGCATTTTCACTCAGGCAATTATATTTTAAGAGGAGAAAATGTCTAAAAATTGTCAGCTACAAAATTGTTATAGCAAATCATTTGCATAATATTGAATGTTATATCCAACAGGGAAAAGATGGTAAAAATAAAATACCCCACTGATATGTCAACTACTCCAAATATTTAACTATATATTATAGTTTCATTGAAAGTGTGCATAGCACACAGGATGTACATGTTTGTAGTTTTAAAAATATTATTTCTCTCAACCTTATATACAGGGTAAATGAAGACTGGAAAGATAACCACTATAAAGACAGCGACATGAATGTCTTCAAACAGTATTCGTTACATAGAAAAAACGTACAACCAGTCTGTAGCATATTTAGAACTTTTTTTGTTCTTTGAGGTTTTCATCATTGAAAAGCTAATCAAATCAATCAATGCATTTTCCTTTATAGGCCATTGAGACCTCAGTGTGATTTGAACAGTGATGTGCTTGCATGTAAAACAGGAAACACACATAAGGAAGACACTGCATGTTTAGATTAGATTGCTTTTTTGTGCAATTATTTTTACTTAAGGAAGAAACTTTTCTGACAGAAATACATACATGGGGCTGTAGGTGGCATAACAATCTAATTCACTGCTTCACCTCATGTTACATGCTTCGACATATGTTGTCCTTTATTTAGAGACAAAGGTGCAATATTTAAAAATGCAAGAAAATACATTTCTTATTTCCCATAAGCCCTGTCACAGCTAACAGAGAACTGGCATTTTTGCATCTAACTGGGGCAGTAGAGGTAGCACGTTTAATAGCGTGATCATTCCTTTGTTACACATGGTAAATTTTTACATATTTACTTGAAAAAATCAAACTCAATGAAAAAAGCAAAAATTTAATAACCTACCCAGAAGGAAAAATTCTTACAGGTGCAATTTTTACATATATCTTTACATATGAAGCAATAGAATCATAGACTGATTAGTGTTGGAAAGGACCTTAAGATCATATAGTCCCAACACCCCTGCCATGGGCAGGGACACTTCCCAATAAATCAGGCCTTGTCCAACCTGGCCTTGGACACTGCCTGGGATGGAGCAACCTGTTCCAGCACCTCACCACCCTCACAGTAAAGAACTTCTTCCTTATATCTAACTTGAACATCTCCAGTTTAAGTTTGAACCCATTACCCCATGTCCTATTACTATAGTCCCTGCTGAAGAGTCTCCCTTTAGGTAATGGAAGGCTGCGTTGAGGTCTCCATGCAGCCTCCTCTTCTTCAGACTGAATAGCCCCAACTTTCTTAGCCTGTCTTCATATGGGAGCTGATATAGCCTCCAAGAGGACATTCACAAATAATTCTACAGTCACACAAATGTATTTAGATATTCTGATCAGCTGCTGTCTATAATGTCAATTCTCTAGGTTTCAAAAAGTATGATATGAATATCTGATTTAAACAGTTCGGTAAGGGATCTGTTTCTCAAAACTTTACGTATATTCCACCACTTCAACTAGAACTGAACCTTTGGTGTCACCAGCCATGCTGCTTCTTGTGAGAATATTTAAATTAAGAATACTATATTCTCCATTCAGAGAAGAAAAATGATAATAATTTCCATTGAAGAATAAACGGAATTATAAAAATTATGTTGATAGGCATATAGAAGTCACTGTTAGCAAGATCACTGTGCCTGTCCTCTTCTTCATGGTGTGAGCATAGGGATAATAATGGGATTTGCAGGGTGTATTGCATGTAGGTGTCAAGATGTTTGTAACGGGGCTGCAGGGGTGGCCTCTATGAGAAGATGCCATTGGATGCCTTTGCTGGACATAGATAATTCCAGCTTCAAAATGGACCCAAGCAGTGGATGTACATACACAGAAAATATAAACACAAACCAAAACACAAACCAAACCAAACCTGAAACACCTGCGAGTGAATACAAGCCAAATTAGATTAGTGAGCAGATTTGTTAATTCAAGGTGAAATTTAGAGGAAGTGAAAAATGCTACTAGAAAAAGAATTGACAGCAAGCAGCATAAAAACTCTTGTGAAAAACAGTAATATAGTCACAGGTAAGGGAGGGAATGGAAACCAGCTCTCTGGTGTGGTTATTGTAGAACATCTACAGAAACCCCCTCATTTGAACATGTTACAGCAAAATACAGAGAGAGATATCTGAAAATCTGTTCTTCAAATGGTATAAATTCTCAGCAACTGTTTGTATCTGTCATAACAGCTGAAAGCAGAATCAGGCAGAAAGGCAACACAGGACCCAGATGCCACTGCTAGAAAAAAATTAAAGTATATCATCTGTGTCTTGTGCTTGCCAAGCTCAGCTCTTCAGTGGTGACCAGCTCAGTCTTGGAATAGAAAGAAGACAATAGAGATTAGCGAGCCTTATAATGTTCTTTCTTGTAGATAGCTACATAAAAAGACTGCCCAAATCTCTTCCTACTGTTTGCTGATATTGAAAAGAAGCAGTGTGTCTAGAAAATTTCTTCCATTTTATTTTTGCATCCACTATGTGTGTGCATGCCAGGTAGGATTCAGGTACAGATTTATAGTCACGTTACGTATGATCATGCTTACTGCAAAATATTCAGTGCTGTTACTTTCTCCACCCCAAGAACTTTTCTACTGCAAAATAGGGACTAAAGGGAAATGCAGATGTGTATACTGCAATCTATCTACACTGATAAGGAGCAAGTTGTTTTGTTTTATTTTTCTCTGATTCATCAATTCCATGTGATTTCTTATGCAGGATCAGCAGATACATCTGTAGTTAAAGTTGGATACATGGGGGTTTTTTTCCAACGACCACTTTTCAGTGGTGTCTACTCTTATGCAACCTCTACCTTTTGTTTTATGATATACCAAGCTATTGCTCTGCTTGAAAGGAAATTGGCACAGGAGGTATCAAAGAACTAGTTCAGCTATTTTTGAAAATTAATAATTGTTTTCTCGTATGTTAAAATAAGCATATTGCTATGTTAAAATAAGATATTTGAGTCTTGGAGCTTCTCTCATATGAGAAAAAGAAGGAAAGGCTAAGAGGGCTGGGCCTCTTCAACACAGACAATAGAAGGCTTGGGATAAATGTGCATTGTCTGAAAGGAGGGTGTGAAAAGTATGGGGTCACACTCTTCTCCATGGTACCAGGCAATAGGACAAGGGGTAACAGGTTAAAACTTAAACAGGAGAGGTTTAGATTGGATATAAGGAAGGAATTCTTTACTGTGAGGGTGGTGAGGCACTGGAATGGGTTGCTCAGGGAGGTTGTGAATTCTCCATCCCTTCCTGTGTTCAAGGCCAGGTTGGACGACGCCTTGCATGGCATGGTTTTCTGTGAGGTGTCCTTGCCTATGGCCCGGGGGTAGGAACTAGATGATCTTAAGGTCCTTTCCATCCTAACTATTCTATTATTCTATGATAAATGGCATGTATTTTGGCCCTAAAATTGTCACCTAAACAATACCATGGTCTCACTCTTATTCGTAGAAAGGTTCTTATAACCTGGGACCACATTCTTTCCAAATCTACTAAAAAGTTTCTATGGGTTTTGGTTTGTTTGGGTTTTTTTGTTTGTTTGTTTGTTTGTTTGTTTGTTTTTGTTGGTTTTTTTTTCCTGAGCTTTTATGAATGCACCCTAAGACTTTGCCTCTTATTTCAGGAAATCATTAGTGAATTATTATCAGCCACAGTTACCCCTTACACGTAAAATGGTAATTAATTTCCTGGTGATCTTTCCAGTGGGCACCTCTTTCTCCAGGTAATAAGGACAAGCATGGTTGTACCTCTAGTCTTTTCTAAAACCTTATGGGAGCAATATCTGACACCTCTTCACATTGCAGCACTGCAGCCACTATTGATAGAAAAAGCTGTAACAGGGGCAAAGATCTAAAATATTGTAAATATAAAAATTTATCAACATTTTTATTGTATTTATCTTTTAACAGGTATAAAAAAAATAGTTAAACAAGATATGCAATCCCAAAATGTAAATATAACCATTCACTGCTTTTAAGTATTAGCAATATCAGCAGAATTCATTGAGGTTTTCCTCAACAAATAGAGAAACCAACATAGTAGACCCAATATTTATTTCTTAATCAGAATTAAATTTCTGTCAGCCTTTTGTTTTTGCAAGGTGCTTCAAACCTCATTCACACAATATAAAAGCAATTAATTAACTGGGCCACAGGTTTTGATAGGACTTCTGAAATACTAGCATTAACCTAGTAGTTATTTGTACTTTCATAAAACTGCCTGTCGTTTTTAAAGCTCTGAACTAAAAATGAAATTAAAGTGTCCTCTTTTTTTGTTTTATTGTAGCTTTCCTACATGTTTCAGTTTTTTAACACAGCTGTCTGCCACTGCATATAATATGCATTAGTGCCATCATTACTAAGCAATATGTGCAAATTATATGTTCCTATTTTGGAATATATTTGACTTATAAAATCAACCTAGATTTTTCAATAGGCAGGAAATGTGAAACGGAGTGGACTTTTGCAGCTTAAATTAGTGCTCTGGGTTTCCAAATTCAACAAAAATCAGAGCAAAAACACCAGACTCCAAATCAAAATTTTAATGCTGGACTTTAACTTAACTTTACTGAGAATCTCATTAAGGTTGTATATTCCTCAATGATATAATTACACGATGATAAGCATGATTAAGCCATTCATTCACTGAAAGGTGAATAAATACTTCTTACTGTTGTATGTATCAATATCTCAATAAATTGACAGCATCAACCACAACAATGAACTGATCTAAAGATACTGATCTAAAGATACAGCAGGAAAAATCAGAAGCTGATGACACATTTCCATTACCTTGCCTCTTGACCTTCAAAAGCATCTCACTGTATTTTCCACTTACTAATTTGTAATAACATACGAAGACTTGGTTTGGCCAGATTAGTAAACTAGTTTTGAGAACAATGTACTTTACAGAAAAAGAGCTGTTCCCACTGTGCTGTACCAAAATTTTGTGTTGCTTTGATTTTTCGTTTCTTTGACATTGCAACCTTCAGATCTATGCAATATGTGAAGTACTGTTGACACTACTGTTAGTTACCCTGTACAGATCTTTTTTACTCCAGAGACTGTAGTGTGATTCTAATGTTCTTCAGCACAAGTTACTAGTAAAGGCTTCATTTTAATTTCAGAAACAGAAGGTCCTGTCAAGCAGTTGAAGGAAGTTTTCCCTAACTTACATTGCCAATGGAGGATGGCTTGAGATAACTACAATAAAAGAGCATTTTCTCCATCCAATCTGCTCAAACACTACAAGAACCACCTGTAGTCTACTGTTTATAGTTTTGGGTACAATATAAAAAACCAAACATGAAACAGATGGAGACAGTTCAGGGGACAGCAGTAAGAACAATCACACATCCAAAAAATACGGCCTATAGACTGTGAGAATTTGTTATTCTAGCCCAGAATAGAGAAGACTGAGAAAAAACAACACATGCAGCCATATACTTCTGTATATATACACGTAAATACATGTGTGTATATATGTACCTATAAAAAGAGAATAGAAACAAACTGCTGTCTGTGTTTGTTGTGGATAGGCCAAGAAGTAACGGGATTCAATCACAGTGAGGAAGATTTAGGTTACACACTAAGAATTTTCCAGATCACTTAAGTAGTTCACAGAAATTAACTGCTGAAGGAAGCTTCTGTCACAAGAGGTGTTTTGGGTTTTTTTTCTTGGTTTTTTTTCTTTTTTTTTTCTATGAACTAATTAAATATAGATATTCTAGGATTGGCTTAAGTACAGCTCATCTCACACTGTAGGGAAGGATTGGACAGCATGATCTCTCAGTGTTCATTCCAACACCTTTTTCTAGAATATTCCCAATTTTAAGAGCTAAATTTCAGGTAAATTAAATTTCAACTTCCTTAAATACTAATTTTTTTATCTGCAGCAACAAAACCCAAATCCAGCATTATACTCCCCCAAAATATAACTATGTGATACATTACATGAACATTTTTAATGTACTCTGTATACAATTGTGCATACAGATTTAACCTCATTTCATTTAAACCAGAACTGCATTTTTAATTATTTTTGAAGTGATAAAACATTTCATTAAACATTTTCCTCTTGTCATTTGCTTAAATAACATTATAAAATGTACATTTAGCAAAATACTCAGTCTTCATAAAATTGGTAGGTTTCCATGAAAACCTCAGTGCCATGATTCAAATGCACAAGGAGAGTTGAGTACAAATTGTTTGCTAGATGCAAGATGTAAATGTTATCCGGAAGAGTAAAATTCATCCTTGAAACAGGATTTTCAAGGGGCATACACCTTGTTTGTGAATATATCAGGGCTGAATTCCCACAGAAGTAATTCTTACTGTGATTCAGAAAAAAATCCATTGCTGGAGCTGCAGAAGTTTTGCTGGAGAGTTGGCAATCATTCACTGATAAAAAAAAAAAACACTGAAGGCAAAATATGCAAAAACATTGCTTTGTGAGACATTCCAAATGTACAAATTATTTGTTTCATCACCAGTGTTTCATTAGTGATGATGACACAGCAGATTTTTGTTTTGTCATATAGGAATCTCAATTCACATTCACCATCATAAATTTCTCTGATTTACTTATTTAAATAGAGTATTCTTATAACCTGAAAAAGACAGAACTGCTTAAAGGAAAAATAAATAAAAATCATAAAACTGTGAATCTGATATCTCTTAATTATTATTTCCCCTGAAAAACATGTGACCTCTAAAATCAGCCTGCCTGGATTATTTCCAGTCATGATCTTTCATTGGAAAACTGCACCTATAGAAAAAGATGAAAATCAATCCATTTACCTTTTTCTTTTTTTAAAAAAGAAGGCAGTAATCCACTAAAGGCGAAGTGTATAATCATTGACCAAGAATAAACCTTGCTACCAATTGATTTTGGGAAGTCTAGACATAAAACTAAATTCTGCATTTCTTACAGTTCACTACCAAACTTTTTAATAACATAAATACCCAAGGTTAGGCAGTCATGTATTTTTACTTCAAAGTAAGGAAACACTTATTTCCTCCTTATGTACAAAGATAAAATAAAACACTGGAAAATGTACATCGCTAACGCTGTCATATTTTTACTTTTCTGCTTAAGTAGACCTGGCTGTCCTATTGGGGCATGAAATAATAAGTGTTTATCCCTCCCTTGAGCATGGAAATTCTTTAACATCAGCTGCACACCTCTGACTGTGAATGATGAAAACTGCTAGAGCACAATGGAAATAATAATGAGTTCTCTGAAGTTGAGCGTGTCGTGGTCACAGATGTAGGCTCTACAAGCTAACAAAAAACAAAAAAAAAAATAAAAAGAAATTAATCTAGACAGTAGGTTCCTGTTGAATTTTTCCACTGTCATCAGCTGTTTATTGTCATGCTGCATTATGAATAAATGAAAGATTTAGACAGCTTCAGCATTTATTAAAATTCTTAATTGGAATCACAGATACTGAGATCTGGGACTACTTCAAGTCATTTTCACTGATAAGAAAGTTCATGATAACAGCCTCAAAGAAGCTGTTCAATAAATATGCATAAGCAGTTGCTGAGGCAGAAAGCTGTTTCTCTCTATTCCATAAGAGTAAAAAGTTTTGGGTAGTCTCTTTACCCATAAATGTATCTAAATCATGAGTCAGAAGCAAGCTGCCTGATCTGAGACTGTACTAGTGTGCAGAGACAGATGTAAACCAAGAAATACATAGGAATTAGGAAAGCGCTTTTAACTGGGCATGTTTCTCAAACTCAAGAAAATAGAAAGTTTAGAACTATTTTCAACATTTTGTGTATAAAACCCCATAGTATGTCCCTATCCAGCATATACAATAATTCATACACAAATAAACTGCACAGAAATTCTCAACAGGGAAGGAAATAGAGATGTATGCTCCTAACTGAGAGCTTACAAAATACAGCAAACAAACCAATGCAGATAAGCAGACTCCACCGGATTTTTACTGTGACTGGGACTCTGACCAACAGTCTCCAAAAGATCTTTCAAACAAACAGCGACATTTCTCCCCTACATACATATAATCTGTACTAATATCCAGTATTATCAGACTATCTTGGTCAAGATTTGGGAATTCACATATATGAATACCATTAGCTTGTGGTGTAACCCCAGAGGGCACCTAAGCCCCACTCAGCTACTCGTTCATTTTCCCTGTGTCAGGATAGGGGAGAGAATCAGAAGAGTAAAAGTGAGAGAACATCTAGGTTAAGATAAAGACAGCTGAATAGGTAAAGCAAAACAAAAGCAAAACAAAACAAAACAAAACAAAACAAGGAACAAAACAAAACAAAAGCAAAACAAAAGCAAAACAAAACAAGGAATTCATTCACCACTTCCCATTGGCAGGCAGGTGTTCAGCCATCTCCAGGAAAGGAGGGCTTCATCACATGTAAGGATGACTTGGGAAGACAAACGCCATCACCCCAAATATCCCCCCCTTTTTCCTTCTTCCCACAGCTTTATATGCTGAGCATGATGCCATACAGTATGGAATATCACTTTGTTCAGTCGCAGTCACCTGTCCCGGTTGTGTCCCTTCCCAGCTTCTTGTGCACCCCCAGCTCACTTGCTAGTGGGGTGCTGTGGGGAGCAGAAAAAGTCTTGACTCTGTGGAAGCACTGCCAAGCAGTAAGGAAAACATCCCCTGAATTATAAACACTGTTTCCAGCACGAATCCAAAACATATGCCATACCAGCTACTATGAAGAAAATTAACTCTACCCCAGCCAAAACCACCAGGCTTTACAGAACAAAAATAACCAGTGACATTTAAAGCTATACTTCACTTATTAATGAGTCATTATTTTGCTATCAAGTAGCACTCTTAAGATCTTGGAAGCAGAATCATCTGTCATTGGGATGACAGCCAACTTATTCCGCTATCCTATCACTTATACAGACATTTCATTTTTTAACTCACCCTTCTCTCCCTACTACTTCCCTTTTTTAAGTACAGCACAAAGAATCAAAAGCAGGATTGAGAAAAGGAAACAGAGAAGAAAAGGGATCTGGCACTGTTTCACAATCACCCTTCTGAGAAGCTGCCTCATCTGAAATTCCATGGTCAGAAGTTGGAGAGTGAACAGAATTTTTTCAGGCAAGGCACACCAAACAGTGAGTTCTGTCAGGGGACGAGGCAAATTCAGTGAGTTAAAGAACAAAATGCTGCAGGTAAAAGAAATGGCAGATTTTGAGTTTCTAGATCTAGATAGCAACCTACAGGCAAACTGGTATGATTTGTTAGTTGAAAAAACAGACTACTCTACAAGGAATCATCTTTCATGTAATTTCCAAGCTGCCAAATCTAAGCTTATGATTTTATTGCCCTTAAAGTTGAAAATATCCTCAGGGAAAACATTAGTCTGAAAGCAAATTGAATTGCAGATATTTTAATATTAATCTGCTTTACTCAACATAGCTCCTTCATTCAAAAAACTCGGTTGTTTCAGAGCAATTCTGCTGTTAACTCTCCGGAAGAATGACAGGGAGCTTAATACAGATTGGTCTGAATCCCACTGCCTTTCTGACCATAAAAACCTCGGGGACACAACACCATCTACCTAAATCCTGCCACTCTTCAATTCATATATACTTAATAGAGTTTAATTCTTGAATAAAAAATCCAACTAAAGTAGACTAGATAATTTTCTGCACATCTTCAGGGATACCAGCTTTTTTTTTCCAGTTGCACCCATGCAATAGGAAGATATGGCTCACCCTTTATAACTAGAATTTCCAGATATCTAAGAAAGAGCAAAAAACATCCAGCATATATAAGAAAATTACAAGGAATCATTTTTCTCTGGCAGGCTGAACATTACAGACATAGATTTTTATAGTGATGCAAATTGTATTGATATACTCTATAATGTTCTTTCCCAAAATTTAATCTCAGGAACAACACGTAAGTGAGATGAAACACATGAGTGTGATTTTGTAGAAACAGTTAAAACAAATTCCAGGCCAAACCCTTAACTCTTGATGAGTGTAAAACTCTGAGGAGGTGGATCTG
>JBCJKH010052910.1:8185-19591 GCA_039877255.1 Loriculus beryllinus | reverse complement strand
GTAGCCTCATGAATATGTATGTATGCCCAGGGACTATAAAAGGATGGCTTGTGTAGCAATACAGGGACACACGTTAGCAGAAGCTACCCCCCGCGTCTCCCGGCGCCGCAATAAAGAATAACTGCTTGTCAGCTTGAAAACTTTGTTGGCAAGTTTGTTCTTGGAGTTTTCTCCGAATCAGTTTCCAACCCCCAACCACTTCCAACCCCAAATCAAGCATTTTGTTTTTCATGTTAATACTGCCTTTCCTAATATAGTAATTTTATATCTAAGAAAGGAATTAATTTCTGAAAGTGCTGTTCAAAGAGTACTTGTGTTTATTGTTCAAATCAACATCTCTTGTACAGAAATTAGTGTATTCACCCAAGCTTTCATCCATCATAGACAGTTCTCTCTTCATTTTTCACCCCACAACATTTCCTTCTAAAAGACATTCCCACCACTGTGGGAACCAACTCCTGTTTCTACCTCAGCACGTGTTATGCCCAAACATGTGAAGTCATTAAAATTTTGCCTGCCCTGAAATCACATCTACTCTTCCTGCATTCTCAGCTTATTTCTGCCTATCTGCCATGAGCTTTCTGTCTTGATCCTGGGAGACTGAAGAGCAAAGTATGTACTTCAACTTGAAATCTGATGAGTTCCTGTGGGTTTGCTGACATTCTCTGTTTCTAACTCGGAGGCTGCTCCAGTTGTGCCAGATGTAGATCTTGAAAGATCTGCTTCGCTTTCTGCCCTTTGGTGTAATCTGGAAGAATCTTTCCAAAATTGCTGTTTTAAAATTACTGTTCCCTATTGTCCTGTTGATCATTTAAAACGTCTCTGGGAGAAGTCTGACTTTTTCTGTGAGGAGAAATTGATCCATAATCTTTTCCCACAGTGCAACAGTCTCCACTTTGAGACTTTAATCTCTTTCTCTCACCTATTGCTTCAGCAGGTAGGTAGTTTGGAAAGGATCAGTCCAGAAATAACAGTGACAGCACCAAGGTCCCTACTTCTTTAAGCAGTGCTCCTTAGGTTTTCCTCAACAGGCACATAGACATGTGTGCAACAAATTAAGGAATAACTCTACTTCTGTCATCAGCAGTTGAATTCAATAGATGGAGCCACACAAACCCTCTGTAGCTTCAGGAAGATGCCAAGTTGTTTTTTGTTTAAGCAGGAACTAATGTTCTCTGTAGCTTACTGTAGTGAAGATCAGACAAAAAGAATGAATAAATCACATAATGCAGTCAGGTAGTCATGCTAATTTAAACTGGCTGAAAGCTAGAATAGTACATAGGTTAAATGAATGCTTTTGTTAGATAATGGCATAAAGACAACTCTTTCTGTTTCTGGGAATCATTTCAGTGAGGCTCAGTTTATGACCTCAAGTCTAGAAGAACAGAGCAAGACAAAAGAACAAATTATCATATATTTGAACAGACACCATAAGACTGACAAAAAAATGTACTTTGAAGTCTCTTTGTATCTGCTATAAAGGTTAACAGCTGAATAATTAAACTATCTGCTTGACCCAGAGGGAGCGCACTTAAAATGCAACTGGCCACAGAAATTACTGCAACTGTATGTTGCAGTTTTAGTTTGAGATACATGTATAAATGCCAGTCTACCTGTTATAAGTACAAATATGCAACCACCTTGATAAGCCTACTAAAACTATCCTACTGGAAGCATGAATATGAACTTAAGTCTTCTGAAAGTTTAAACCTTAGTCAATAGATGACATACTGGTCAATACTTGACATACTGCTATTTCTGAAGAGCCCGGACTCCTGGCTTCTCCTATCAACAGCAGAACAGATATACCAAAGGTAAGAAATCAAATTCCTTCTGTAGCCCAGATGAACACAAACTATTTATGAATGTGCAACAGTGGTTTGCTTGCCTGCCTGTAAATTTCAGTATTTTAGTTAGCTGCTATAGGCTTAAATAGTAGAAGTTGTAATGGTAATAATGATAATGATGGTAATGATAATGACGCTAATGATCATAACAATAATAATGAAAATAGTAACAGCAACAGAGACTCAATTATTAAACTTTTCTTTCACTATTCAGTGGGAGAGAAAATAAGTGTTTTGCAATTCCAGATAAATTATTTTGCAATGGGATATATTTAGTCTAGACTGTTTCACAAACACAACTGCATAAGGATACAATAGATTTGATAAGCAGAGTCTTTCACAACTTTTGTTTGGATATGAAACATATAAGAGGTAAAAAGATGAAGTATTGTTTTTCATATTTTACAGTAAAATTTTTGTTTCTCACATTTTCAGCTTGGTATAAGGGTGATAGCTGTTAGTGATTTGTGGTGGGGAGGGGTGATACTTCTAAGTCTCCTGGAAGTGTGACAACTGGAAATGTGAAAAATCCAGAAGAAAGAAATACTTTTCAGTGCTGAAGCAAGCGAAATGAACTTCTTCAGGAATAAAAAGAAACTCAAACGAATGAAAGCAACTTAGATTTAAAACACTCTGTATCACGAGATTAGAATATTGATTGCAAAGCCAATGAAGTTTTAATACTAGTTCTAAAATGAGATGAAGTTAAAAATACACATAACTGGAGTAAAACTATTATACAGATGCTTTCAAACTTTATGCTAAAATTGATAAATCTTCATGAGCAAATTACTGAGAGAAGAATTTATTGTGTTCATGCAATAAATTTATCTGACAACTTGCTAGGTTAGCTAAATTCTTTTAATGTAATATAATGTGTTCAAAATCTAACCCTAAAATCCTCAAATGAGTTCTACGTTAAAAATGGGAATTTATACTGTACTGTAGCTTAATATTGAAAAAAAGCAAAAATTACTCCTTATTGAAAACAATTTCCCCTTGTTGCTGTCTTCCAAAATGGATGTGTTTAGGGTCTTATTTAGCATGCAGAAACTGTTAATAGTGATAAAATCAGAGAAGGAAGGACTGGAGGAAAAAAATTGTCAATTTGACTCTAGAGTTTATAAGACTAATACTTGGGAAAATAAAAAAATAAATAATAATTAAAAAACTTCATGAGAAAAACACCTTTCAAGCGTGTTGTGCTCCCTCAAGATGGCATCTTCCCCTCCTGCATATTGACCACACCACACAACTTGGTGTGGTCATCAAACTTGCTGAGAGTGCACTCTATCTTACCATTCATGTTGCTAGCAAAGATGTTGAACAGTCCTAGTCCAAGTACTAACCCCTGAGGAACACCACTAGCCACCTGTCTCTACTTGGACATTGAGCTGCTGACCACAACTCTCTGCATGCGGTTATGCAGCCAATTCTTTATCCACTGAGTGGTCCACCTGTCAAATCCATGCCTCTCCAATTTAAAGACAAGGATGCCATGAGGGGCAGTGTCACATTTCTTGCATAAGTCCAAGTAGATGACATCATTCGATCTTCCCTTATCCACCAATGCTGTGGCCCCAGCACAGAAGACCAACAAATCGGTCTGGCATGATTTGCACGTAGTGAAGCCATGTTGGCTGTCAGTACACACCGTTATTGCCCAGGTTCCTTAACATAGTTTACAGGAGGATCTTGCTCCATTATCTTGCCAGGAGCCGAGGTGAAACTGACTGGCCTGTAGTTCCTCTGGTCTTCCTTGTTTCCTTTTTAAAAATGGGGATTGTATTTCCTAGTTTTCTAGTCATCATGAATTTCACCAGACTGCCACAGCTTCCTAAATATGATGGATAGTGACTTGACAAGTACATCCACCAGTTCCCTCAGGACCCACAAATGCATCTCATTAGGTCCTATGGACTTGTGTACTTTCAGGTTCTTCAGATGATCTCAAACCTGCTTCTCTCCTACATCAGGTGGTCCTTGATTCTCCCAGTTCCTTCTCTTGCCTTGTGTGACTTGGGTGGTGTGGCTGGAGCTAGTGAAGATGGTTGCAAAAGTTGTTGAGTACCTTGGCCTTCTCTATGTCTTGGGTGACTAGGTTTCCATTTCTTTCCAGAGGGGCCCACAATTATTCTCATTTTCCCTTTATATAAATTTTTCTAGTTGCCCTTAATGTCCTTGGTCAATGTAGCTTGTACAGATTAAGTTCTGTCAGGGCTTTAGCTTTCCTAACCTGATCCCTGACTGATTTGACTATTTCTCTATATTCCTCCCAACCTACCTGTCCTTGCTTCCAGCCTCTATAGGCCTCCTTTTTATGCTGGAGTTTCTCCAGGAACTCCTTGTTCATCTACATAGGCCTCCTGCTGTTCCTGTCTCACTTCCTGTTTTTCAGGATGCATTGCTCCTGAACTTGGAGGAGGTGATCCTTGAATGATGACTAGCCTTCCTCGGTGCATCTTCCTTCCAGGGCTTTATTCCATGGCACTTCACTAATCAGATTCCCTTAAAAAGCCAAAATCCACTCTCCTGAGGTCCAGCATAGAGAGCTTGCTATGCACCTTCCTCATTGTCCTGAGGGTCTCAAACTCCACGATTTTGTGGTCGCTACAGCCACGGCTGCCCTCCAGCTTCACATTCCTCACCATCCTCTCCCTGTTGGTGAGAACAAGGTCCATCATAGCCTCTCCTCTTATTGGTTTCTCTGCTGCTTGGAGAGGGAAGTTATCATCAACATATTCCAGAACTTCCTGGATTGCTTATGCCATGTTCTGTTGTCCCTCCAGCAGATATCAGGGTGGTTGAAGTCCCTCATGAGGACCAGGGTTTGTGAACATGGGGCTGCACCTATCTGCCTATAGAGGGCCTCATCCTCTTGGTCTTCCTTGTCAGATGACCTGTAGCAGACCCCCAATATCATGTCCCCTGTCCCTACCCTCCCTTTTAGCATGATCCATAAAGTCTCCGTTAGCCCCTCATCCATCCCCATGCAGAGCTCTGTTCAATCCAGCTGGTCATTGGCATATATAGTAACACCCCCTCCTCGTCTCCTCAGCCTGTCTTTCCTAAAAAGCCTGTATCCTTCCATTCCAGCACTCCAGTTGTAGGATAGATCCCACTGTGTCTCCATGATGCCAGTGAGGTCGTAGTCCTTCATGTGTGAGCACACCTGTAACTCCTCTTGCTTGTTCCCTATGCTATGTGCAATGGCACAGAAGCATTTCAGTTGAGCCTCTGATCATGCTGGCTTGTAGGCTGGAGTGGTTGGAAGTACTTTGTGCTGCTCATTAGGTGCTCCACTGACAAGCTGTGATCCCTCTCTAGGTTCTGGGCATCACTCACTGGCACCAGAATGAGGCTGTTAGGAGTGGGATGGATTGAAGTTACCCACCCCTGGCAACTTAAGTTTAAAGCCTTCTGGACCAGCTTGGTAATTTGGTGTTGAAAAGGTATTGAGAACGTATTGTGCTGGGTAACATGATGTCCTTCTAGCATAAGACTGTAGGAGGAATCTAAGTCGGATTTTATGAAGGAGCAGTTAAAAAAGGCAGGGAAATTTAAAGATTTTGAGAAGTATCTATGCACATCCCTCTGTAATTTTAAAAGCTGCCTTTGAACAGTATCATTCCACTTATGTCAGAAAGTATATAAGTATTAAAACTTACATGGAGGGTGTTATTTCACAAGGATACTTTGTATTTTAAAGGTTGGAAGTTCATATTTTATTTCTGCTGTTCACGCTGGGCAAGGTGACTGATAGATCTGTCTTGGTTGAAATGGTTTTCATGCTTTGTAAGGCATTACAAAGTTATAAGAGTTGCTTACTTTGTAATATAATATTCTCTTCTGATCTCTGTGTCAGTTGTTCTGTTCAGAATTAATTAACACAAGATTGGAATGGGACAAACCATGGAATTTTTATTAGAATTCTGCTAAAGGGTTAGCAAATGCAGTGGAGAACTCTTAAACTGCACAGTATTTATGTACAGTAAATCTATTTCTTCTTGATATTGCCATAGCAAGGTAGCTTCCATAAAAGAAATTGGAGCCAGGAAGTAAAAATACCTCTGTCAACTATATTTAAGACTGGAAAGGACTGAAGAGGAGGATTTTGATCAAAGAAGAAAAGTCCTGCTTTCCAGACAATTGGCCTGTAAAATATAATATTACCAGAAGCAGGGAAAAAGTTTGGACACTTCTGTTTAAAAGAAAAAATATCTAGGAAAATATCTAACACACACACACACACACACACAATTCCAATATTTTATTATTCTGAAAAATAGAACAAAAGTTCTAATAAAAAGCAAATTGGATCCTGTGACTGTTTGTGTGTGTGTGTGTGTGTCAAGGAGTTAGTCTCCTTTACCAGAAAGTTACGGCTAACACTGATTGATTATACAAGTAGTTCTGAAATGATGTTTGATCAAATCAGAAACTTTCTGCAGAGGCAGTTTCAGACAACTGTTTGTGGAAGGTTTCTTCTGTTCATACTGGCCAAAGCCATAAAATTAAAGAAGGTCTTTCCTGATGGAGGAGACTGTCCTATATAGGGAGTTACTATTCTGTATGAGCCCGTTCAGCTAATATCCTGTCCCATAAACAGCCATTTATAGTGCTTGTATTTGTTTTTTTCATCAGTCAGTAAAGCACTTTTAAAGGTTTTATTCTGTTAATTTAAATGTATTATTTATGAATCTTTGGCTATTTCTATATTAATAAAATCTCTATCAGATTTGAAACTTCTATAAATCTTTCTCACATTACTTCTCTAGGAATTGCAAATAAGGACTGAAACTTTTAAGATGATTAATTTTCCAGGTTGGATATTGTGGCTAACACTGATCTTCTGGTTCCTTTCTTTTCTTGCATTCTTGTTCTATCATTATCTTCCTGTTACGTTTGTTTTATACATTTCTATAATTGTGTATCCTATAATTTTGTTTTATTGGATTGCTAGGTCACCTATTCTATAGAAATATTGATACTCTAAGAAACGTATTTCAAAATTATTGTGGTAAAAGACAGGAAAAAGATGAAAATATCATCTAGAAGACAAAGTACGATGAAAAGCATCTAGTCTACAGTTCACAGTTTTCAGTAATAAGTTCTTACTTTTTTTTGAAGCTTTGAGTAAGATGGAAGCTCTTAAATTACCACTAGTTAGCACTGAGAGAAAATGATGTTGCTGGAAGCAACATACGGTCACCTCGCTTTCAACTTTCTAGTTCCCTACTATCCAGCAGTATACAACTGAAATGCATTGGCTTGTAAAAATGTGACTCAGAAGCTGCATATGCAATATCAGTGTTGGTGTTGCAAAGCAAAGGCTATTAAACTCATTTTGGGCTGTTTGCAAAGCTTAATTTTGCTTCTAGATGTTTATTCAAGAAAACGCTCCCTGGTGAAACTGAGTAATGGTATGCAGTTCCCCTTTCTGCATAAGATGAAAAGATCTGAGACTGGGTCAGACTCGAGGTTGATCTTGATCTGTATGCTGTTCCTATCAGTGGTCAAACGTAGATGCTTATGGAACAGTTAAGACGTAAGGAAGAACAGATATGCTAACAAATCACTACATTTATATAAGCATTTCTAAATACCTATTTTCTTTTATTTCTTTCTTTTTTTCACCCTTACTTTCTCCCTAATCCTGGTCTTTCAATTAAATTCAGTTTCTGCACAGTTCTTACTATAGACAACCACTGTATATAATGCTTAGAATTCATGGTTGACAGGACTATATTATAACGGACTTACGTAAGTAATATAATTCTACACATGAAATCATCCTCTAATTTGAATGAGATGTAGACTTGGAAATAACATCTATGCTTTAAGTTCTGTAACACTTTCAGTGTTAAACTTTGGTTTTTTTTCGACATAAACTCACCAAAATTTAACCTTATTTCCTGAAAGCTTCTATATTTAGTTATGTGAAATGCAGCCATCCAAACCTGTGCATTTTTTCTAAAAAAGGGATTGAAGGATTGATACACTGTTTACAAAGTATTGCTACTTAGCTGACAAATCCTAGTTTCCCGGTTTGTGGCAATAGCTTTAAATTTGGCAGAGATTGGAGGCATATCTGGAAGCAGACTGAGCCTGAAAGGAGTAGGGCTGCGTAAGGCAGTTAACTACAACTGCATTTTGAGATATGGGACTACTCAGAGTACGTGTTTCTACTAATACTAATTTGGGAACTCCTGCCATCTTCCAGCAGATTATATCTTTTGCTGTCTTCAATTTTTCCTGATTTTCTCACTTCGTAAAATTGCTTTATGCATGTTTCAAAAAACTGTAGAGGTCTGTTAAAGTTTGCCAATGAAATTCTCTGAAAATGGTGCCTGCTTTACATTGCAGAATTTGCCAAGGTCTTTGCTTCCAAATATGAGTTTGTTTTTCAGATGCCATGATAAAATATAATATTTATGAAGACAGCCAGGATACCTACTGTGCTGCCATTGATAGTGAGTCTGTCAAATGGAGAAGAGGACAGCGGTGAACTAACAAGAGCTATGCAGCCTTGAAAAGAAGAAAACAGCCAGTCACTCTGGGAGTAAGGACTGAAGGAGAGGTAGCAAGGGATTGTCCCATGTGTAAGGAAGGAGAGGAGAAAGTCAGAGCAGAAGGGAGCAAGTACTGGGGAGAATTGGAGTAAAAATGCAATGAAATTAAAAAGGGCATGGCAGAGATGACTGGGGAGGACAAAAAGGTAAGAGAAGAAATGAGGTGGATGCACCATGGAAAGTAAGTCTAGAAAAAGATTGTGAAGACAAATTGATTAATAAGTACCAGCTATTCTGGTAATGCAAATCAGGAAAGATATAGTTTTTATTGCAGAGATCAGATTGCATGTGATAAATAAACACTGAGGTCACATTTTGAATGATGAGAGGAAAGAGAAATGTTGAAAAACTGTCTAAGGTATAGCCAGTCATTTAACGTGCCCTGAGGCAGCTGTTGTGGAAAAACTAAAGATCATATCATACAAATTAAAGATTCTATCCTAATGTATGCTCACAAGAGTTAATAAATAAAGTCTGCATGAGCAATCTTAATTCTGGCATTTCCTAAATTTGAGTGCTTGACTTTTAATGTTCTTACAGGTAGTAAAATTAGAAAATAGTTGAAATGTGTTAAACATAGAATCAATGAAACAGTTGCAAGTGCTTATGCTTCCCATATGGTTTAAAGCTACTGGTATACCTAGCTCAAACAAATAAAAAGGTATTGTTTCATTCCTTAGATGTAAAACAGTGGTACTGTAAAAATAAACACATCGGAGGATTGGGTGAAGATCTAATGAGTCTCTGAAGTTTTAAATCTGTCCTGCAGTGTCTCACATTTCTGTGCAGTAAATCAAGAATTAATAGTATTGCATTCAGTTTGCTTCGCTGCTTTCAGAAATCTGTATTTCATGCTGCAGAATAAAACTGTTATTAATTTTCTTCACATCATATAACTGCACTTCCAGAAGAATAATACAACTTGATTTGACGTTCTTACTCATTTTTTTCAGCACCTTCTCTATTTTTAGTGTTTATAGTCCTCTAGGCTCCTGTTTTACAGGATGCTCCTGCTCATACCACTTCTCTGTCTCTTACAGCTTTCAACCTGCCTTCCTGAAGTCCTTTAAATAATGGATTTACAGGGGAAGTTAGCTAAGTTTCCATCACATTCTCAGGCTCTGATTTTAGTCTCTGTTTCCCTTTTTTCTTGAAGAAAACAGCCCCTTTTTTAAGAATAGCCATGAAAAATGAAATTTCAAAGACAATTTACAAAAACCTTCAAGGCATTATGTAAGTTTATGTTGTAACTAAATAGGGAACTCAATTTTTTAAACTGCTACTGCAGCAAAGTATAAAATTTAAAAAAGACTCTTTAAAGAATGCGATTTTGAAACCTTGCAATCTTCAATTAAGAGAAGCAACTAGATGATAGATTTAGATTAAGAACTCTTCAGATTATTTCTTAAATGCCAGATAAGTTTCCAAGTTACTCTCTAAATAAGCCCTTAAAACATCTTTTTAGCAGCATATTAATGAAACATATTTTCTTGTCTGTGTTTTACAGTAGTACATTTTCCAGTAGCATTATTTAATATTGTGTGAATATTTTACCATATTTTCAAACACATCACTAAAAATTGCACATCACTAAAAATTGCTCTCTCAATAAGTAACAGAACTACTTGTAATTTCAATTCATGAATGACAAATGCCCTTTCATCTTAGTTAAGTGAATTATGTATTTGAAAACACAACTCTGCAGTCCAAGTGTTCATTTGTATTGCCTCAAAGAAATCTGGTTCTCAGAAAGACTGGATTCAGAAAGATAAGAGATGTATGTATCTTTTTCACAATGAACTAGTCATTACATTTCTATGGCTTAAGAAACGTTTTCAGCCAGATGTTTAAAAGGAAATCCCTTTAGGCTTTGCAAAGAAAAAAAAAAATGTGTTACAGACCTGACTATTTTTGGTGATTAACTGTTGTGTATAATCCCACTAACTAAAGAGTGAAGAGGATTACTTAAAGGTGTTTCACAGTAAAATATATAGCAAAAGGAACAGAAAAATAATATGCTAAAGCAATTTCTACTGCAAAATTTAAAAAAAAAAAAAAAAGTAAGAATAGGTTCAAACCCCACAACAAACATAAACCAAAACAAACCAAAAAGAACCAAAAAAAAATTCAGTGAAATATCCATATCTGGTAAGACAAACAACTTGTTAACTCCAACAATTTAATGTTTTATGTTCTTTTGTATTATATATTGGTGAATGTCTGTCAGCGAAAATTGCTGTGTTAATAGGGACCAAAAGAATGAAATTAAGATGGGAAGGAAAAGAAAATAAAAGAGTAAAAAATCAGTATTTGTACAGTGAATGCCAACAATAATCAGTGGACTATAGCACACATAAAATTATCATTAGGGAAAGCCTAATAAGGGTGGCATCTTGTAGAAATGAGAATTTCTGCTGTATACATACATTAAACAGGATAACAAAAATTATGAAGTGTGAAAACTTACCTAAAAGTAGAGTTTGGTTTTCTGTGTGGCTTTTGTTGCGTTTTTTTTTTTTTTTTTTCCAATAGGCAATAAATACATCCCAAAATACAAAATTATTTTGCACCTTTTTTTTTTGTTGTTCTATGAGTAAACTTAATAACATATTAATGAACATATGATACAGATACTACCTGCACTACCTATGGGTTTTCTCTTTTTCTTTTCTTAGCAGGAGGTAATGAAGAGACAATCAATGAAACCAAATATCAACAAACTGAAAATACCTATATGAGAAAGACAGATCATATGCTTATGGCAAGAATTACATGACACGGCTGCCTGGTTATCTGTGCAAAGAGGCTTTGGAGTCTAAGAGGTGTCTTTCAGATGCACTTTCTTATGTATTTGGAGAACAGTTAGCAAAGTTCTTGCAGTAAACAGGTAAGAAAAGCAGTAACAAGAGCTACTTCCCTTCCTTCCTTCCTTCCTTCCTTCCTTCCTTCCTTCCTTCCTTCCTTCCTTCCTTCCTTCCTTCCTTCCT
>JBCJKH010052907.1:6948-17453 GCA_039877255.1 Loriculus beryllinus | reverse complement strand
ACTCCCATGGGTTGAGATAAGAACAGCCCAGTAACTAAGGTATAACACAAATCACTACTGCTACCAACAATAATAATGATAAGGGAAATAACAAGGGAAGAGAATACAACCACTCACCACCTGCCAACTCATACCCAGCCCGACCCTGGCAGTGATCTAGCCCTTCCGGGTAACTGCCCCCAGTTCTACCTCCTGGGCATGACGTGCTGTGTTATGGAATACCTCTTTGGTTAATTTGGGTCAGGTGTCCTGTCTCTGCTTCCTCTCAGCTTCCCCTCCTCCCTGGCAGAACATGAGACTCAGAAAATCCTTGGTCAGAATAAACCTTGCTTAGCAACAACTAAAAACATCGGTGTTATTAGTGCTGTTCCCAGGCCAAAAGTCAAAAACACAGCACTGCACCAGCTACTGAGAAGGTGAAAAAATGACTGCTACTGCTGAACCCAGGACAGGGCAGGACTCTATGCTTGACATTGCTGCATTTCTCAAGGTGCCTGTTGCTCATTAATCTGGCCTGTCAAGCTCCTTCTGAATAAAGACCCGTCCTAGCATGCAGAGCACTTGTCCCCAGCTTGGTCCCATCTGTATATTTGCAGAGGTGCACTGTGCTTCAGCTTATTAGCCAAGATATCAGAAGCAAAGACAGCATTGGCCCCATTATCCAACCCTATTAACCAGTTGCTTGTTGGACTGTACGTGTCTGATCACAACCCTTTAAACCTGGCCGTCCAAAAAATTTTTCCAGGCACTTGATAATTCACCAATCCAGACTTTTTCTGAGCAATTTATCTGTAAGGATACTGCGGGTAACAGTGTCAAAAGCCTTGCTATCACCACTGTACACCTTTTTCACCAAGACAGCCATCTCATCACAGAAGACAATCAGGTTGGTCAAGAACATTTCATCATTGGTAAATGCATGTAGGCTATTTCAGTCTCCTCCTCCTATCATATATGCCTGCATATGGCTTCCAGGATGATTTGCCAAGTAGTGAGACTATGTTGATAGGCCTATAGTTCCCCTGATGATCTTCTCCCTCCTTGAAAACGGGCAAGAGGTATGCCTTTGTTTTTAGTCAAGAACTCTGTCATGAGTGGTCGGGATAAACTTACAGAGGATTCTTGTTTCTTGGAAAGATGTGTAAAACCTGAAACCTCGGTTGACTTTTATGCTCTGAAATGTACATGGGATTTTTTTAATTGACTAGCATTAAAAAGAAATAAAAAGATAATTCATATGCAATTGTTTTTGTTTAGAAAAGAAAGGCCCTTTTTGTCTAAAATTCAGCTTTGAAGTATCTTTTTTTTTTTTGAAATTGAAAAACAGAGGCTTGGATTCATCTCACGGTTATTTAAACTTCCTCTATAGTTATGGTAATGATGCAAGTGGATCTCAGGATAAATTCAAACAGGTTAGGTGGTGGTTTACTTCTGCAACTGTGTGTTTTTTTTCCAAAGCCTAGCTAAGGATATTATACAAGTAGTTTACACTAGGTGTCTTAGGTTGTGGCATCTAAAAGTAGATTAAATAAAGACTGTTTGAAGTTTATTTCATTTCACTGACTTTAGACTTTCTTTATTCTAAAGATATTAAACTACATTTTCTAATGTTTCTATAGGAAGCAGCTATGCTTCATTAAGGGTAGGAATTTTATGGAAATTATTAATATTATTTTATAACTAATTCCCAACTGTTATGTCAATGGGCAGTCTATACAGTAATTGATTGTATTGTCAAATAAATATAAGTTTGGGGATGTCTAAGTTGAGCAAAATATAATTACTCAAAATGAAGTTTGCGAAGGTCACCAAGTCTAACGCTGATAAGTACTTTTTATATGGGGAAATATTTCATGAGATTTTAAGCAATCCCCAGTGATCTGGATCTTGATTTTCTTTCTTAGCCGAGAGATGGTACATTAGCATTACAGTCCACTGTCATCATTCATTAGTGAGAGTGTTGTCACCTTGCAAGTTTCTTTTAGACAAAGAGGTAGATACCAATGAAATATAACTTACCTCCTCCTGGATTTCCACTGTATTTCCACTGAGAGTCTTTCACCCTAGTGTTTGCTGATCTGAATGGTGTATAATTTAACATCTGACTCCCTATGCAGATAAAATATATTCTCTTTAAATGCTGTGTTTTGAATCTGTTGGTGATAAGACTATTAACCTACCATTTGTATTCCTCAATAAGGAAATAATGTATTTTTATAAATGTATTTTAGAATTTCATTGTCTTTACACATTGGAAATTTTTCTCAAATAAGTTATGCTGAAATCAACTTCAGAAATGAAAAATTCTAGTTGCATTTCATTGGATTATTCTGTAGAGTAGAATAAAATCATTGCATATATTGACTAAAATGTTACCTTCAATTTATTTAAACAATGGAATAATACCTGTGTATCACTATTACCTCTTAAGGAATGTAGATCATGACATGTGCACAGACACTGTTTAGCCATTTATGTATGTCAATATTTCACCAGATAAATATACTAAGATATTGGTGATATGCTGTGTCAATGGGCAGTCTGAGTAACTGATTGTGCTTTCAGAGAAACGTAAATTCAGGATGTCTGAGTTGAGTCATCTTATTTTATTCCTATTCATGTCTGCCTTCCTTCTTGTGTCTATGTCCCTGCAGATATGTATACCTTTACTTAGAATCAGAATGAAGTTGACATCTACAACCTGTTCTATTTTTTTTTTTCTTTTCTATTAAAAAGTCCAAACTATTTGTGGAATATTTTTGCCTTTTTGTCTGCTTTGATTATTCTACCATGCCAGTCACATCATGATTCTTTTAAATTTAATGTCTGCTTCTTAAAGATGTTTTCACTTCTGTTCTAAGTTACATTGTAAAATGAATACTACTGTCTTTCATGTTCATTGTATCTTTTTGGATCCAGTAAAGCATTTTTTCCCTTATCTGAATCTGATCGACTTAAAGGTATCTACTGTCTCCATGGTGTTATGTATGCAATGAGTATGTGTTATGCTCATCACAGAACCAAGTTTTAGCATGGAAGACAAACTAGAATTTTGGACAATTAACATCTCTCATTCATAGCAGAGAAAGATCATAGCTCTTCAGAAGAGTATATTATGAATAAAATATTCAGCACAAAGCTCTGGATAAAATTATGGTGAAGTTTTCAGTGCATTAGGCCAGTCCGTTCCTGGTTCACTCACACACAACTGTCCCAACTCAGTGTATATGAAGTGATTGCAGAGGCACTTATGATACCTTATTTCTTCCCTCAATAACCCCAAACTTATAATAATAAAGATGAAGAAAAGGTTAGTGCTCTTAGCATAAAGATCTCATTGTCTCTACAGCTTTCCACTCCTGCAGACAAGAGTACAGGAATCTGTAATGATCAGTTATTCATGACCTCTTTTATTATTGTGTCATTTTGAAAACACAGTTTAGGACATTTGGCATCATGATAGTAAATTGGCATAGTATTCCAGGAAGTGATGAATACTGTAATCTGTTCAGTCAAGTATGATAATTCAGTTAGCTTCTTTTAGGCATAAAATGTGAGTTTATAATAAAACTGCTCAAAAACATAGTACCATTAAGTGTGTATAAAGCTATTTTTCTCTACTGATATCTGCAGGACTTTTTTTTTTTTTTTTTTTTAACTGCTGCTCAGGTTGCCACTGTGCACAAACTGCTGCTCTCTTTGTTCTGCCTTTGGATGGTTAAAAGTGTTATGTCATGCTTTTGGCTGATTTCAGTATTGTATCAGGTATAACAATTGAGTTAGTTAGATATTTGTAAGACTGTATTCTTAAGGGATAGAAAAGGGTTATCACAGCTAATCTGTGTTCCCCTCTGCAAACCATTTTCCACACACCAGAGACAAAATTTATGTTCTGAACTAATGAGTCCTTAAGAGATAGAGTCCTAATTCTAATTTCCAGTGCTGCTTTTTTATTCCTTTGTAATCTCAGTAACAATTTTAACACCTTGTCAGGCATTCAGGAACTTCCATCTGTGCAGCCTAGTGCATTTGTGAAATAAACCCATCTGTACAGCTGATTAAAAGTTGGATGTAGTCCATGTTTTGTCTTTATCCTGAAAGAGACAGTACTGCTGCAGCAGTTGTTGATGTAGGGCCTGCATATAGAGTGGAATGCACAAGGCTAATGGAGCAAAATAGCTTTTAGTGTTTTCATTTGTATTTAATAATTTTTTTAAATAAAAACCAGAACAAATAAAGTGTGACAAGCAAGACCGATTAAAAAGGCTGCTGAGTTCAAGTCTGCAGTTAGACGCAGGAAGCAACTCTGGAATTACTGTCATTTCAACTATGTGTTAAACAGCAAGGTGAATTCAAGCAGATTGCAACTTCATGTACTCTTCTTAATCCTCTGCAAACATACTTAAACTTCTTCTAGGTTGTATGTGTGTTTTTCATTGGTGTGGTAGACAGGTTTCAGTTGCATGCTTTTAGAAAAGTGCACAATTCCTTACGTGCAAAATTAGGTCAGTAGAATAATTGCATCTGACTACTTGATTTGCATCTATATTTGGTAATCAAAGATACCACCTTTCATACTCCTGTTAATTTTTATGCCACTGCTAAAAGTTTTGTGGATGCAAAGTTGTACCTTCAAAAGGTTTTGAGGAGCATCTCATCTTTATAAAAACAAAAAGAAACAACAAAAAACCACCCAGCCAAATAGGTTACTAAAAATTTCAGATGAGAAGACACGAGTAGGGAGTAAATTATCTTCTCACATGGGCATATGGAAAAGAAAAAGGAGGAGAAGGAGAAAGGGAGTGTAGTTTAAGAGTCAGAATGAGAATTTTTGTCTTGTAGTTTTCCAGTATCCTCAGGACAATAGTTATTACACAACTTTCTCTTCTAGCATAGAAACGCACACTTGCTTTTGAATATCAGGAAAGGTATAACAGAAGGTACTAGTTCCACACTGAACTAGGATAAAAGTAACATAATGACATCGGTTCTGATATATGCATCTGTGAAGTAATGTTAATGCAAGCAAATAAATTTGCATCAGATGGCACATCACTATGCAAATACACAAGGTCATATTTTACTGGTGCAATGCTGAGGACCTCTTTCCTCAACACTGCATAAATGTGTCTGTGTTATGTTGCTAATTATTCTAAAGGTATTTCAGACAATGCCAGCTCAAAGATATATGCCATGTGTTTACTTGTGTTGTCTAAGCAAGCTCATCAATGCTCTCTAAATGACAGGAGGTATAATACAGTGGTAAAGTAGTATTCATCAATGATGCTCAATGTACTGCAAGACCCTATAATCCTATTGTGCCAGTAAAGAATATCACATGGTCTGATATATGAAAACAAATCTAAACTTCCTGAGCTATGACTAGGTCTCTTGCCCTTTATTCCAACGTAAGTATAGGGTTCATATCCATTCTACCTATCTGCAAGGGCTTCCAAAGCCTGTAGACTGAGAAATTTTTTTTCTGGTTACACAAGTATAATTAAAAATAGAACACAACCTTAAGCATTTAGGTAAGAAATATGAAAGATTTTGGCTAGCTAAAGATGCCACCAATACTGCACAAAATGCCGTAACTCATAAACTAGAGCACTATAGTCTCTTATACTGCTAAAAAGAAAAGAGATGAGTAAGGGTTTTTTGCTTTTTTTTTCAAGGCATTTCTAGTAATAAACAGGAAAACATGACCTTAATTACCATGTAGATGCAGCTGATAATTGTATTTGATACCAGTGTCATATATTCAAAAACCAAAACAAAAGAAATGCCAAACTTCAAAATCCAGAGTTATGCTAGAAAGGAAGGAAAATCTAGATGTTCCAATGAAAGAATACTATAAGTGGGATTTATTTAAAGAATCAAGGTAACGAAATAATGAAATATTAATATGAATCTCTTTAGGTGTTTTGAGGGGTGGAGAAATGTGGGTTTGATGCTTAGTTGTTGTTGAAGTTGAAAAGTGAAAACACATTTAATCCTGGGGTGGGAAACAGCAACTACAATTATACACTGCAGAATTTCTGCCCACTGAGTACTGTTTTGTTGAATATGGTTCACTTTTTGTGATAATAACAATACGTCATTTGGTGAATTGTGAATTCCCTCAAGGAATTTATGATACAACCCTGGAGCTGAACAAATCCCAAGTGCTGTTGTCTAACTTAAACTAGATAAATGCAGTTGCTTTGTGTTTAAGACAAGTGTTGCTAAAATATTTTAAAAATACTGTGTCTAGAATTTCTGTTTAAGGTTATCCATTTAAATTGCCTTGAATGCACTTTAAATTTTATTTCATATTTTCTTTTCATCTAAGGGCATAATTTAGTAATCTGTAGATGAAAAATGATGGACATGGTTTTCCCTTCCCTTTTTAAATGCATTTTTTGATCTACACAGTGCTGAGCCATCAGCTTCAGTTGTACCATCTTTAACTTCACATAGATGCAGAGGGCGACTCATTCTGGCATAATCTAATCATTACCATTATTTGAGGAAATTTTCCTTAAAGTCAACATACATGAGTGATGACTCATATTCTGGTTCCTTTAGTAGACTAATATACAGAAATCTTTTTCATTATGAACTGAATGACTAAAGGTGCTCCAGGGAAGTACTGTACTGAATACAACAGAAAGAAATAATTTAAGCAATATCATACATATGTCCCTATTGCCTTTTCACACCAGAATGTTAAGTCTAGGGATATATGACCCCACTGGAGTTTGTGTCAGTCTCAGGCAGAATAATATAAAGGTATAGCACAACTGAGGGAATAACTTTTAAGTTTGAATAATGCTGACTTCAATATAAAGATGGCAAATTCACCAGTGATTTACACTGATGTAACATAGGATATCATTTGGGTTATGAATTGTATAATAAAGAGAAGAACTTGTCCCCATGTTTTTGCATGAAAGATAAGCAAGGCAATTCTGTATACAGTGTAATTTATTCAGTTCAGTGTCAAATTAAGCTGAATGTAAAAAAACCTTCTGGGCATCACGTTTGCAATCAACTAAATTTAAAGGGTTAAAACTTAGCATTTATGTTTGCCTTCCTCAGTATACTTCCTGAGCAGAAATCTTTTTCAGCCAAAGTATTTGAGCAGCTGATCCAAACTCATTAATGTAACAGTATTTCAGCAAAAGTCATGCTGATAGCTATTGGTTCATTAGTGCCTGAATCCAGAAGGCATATAGAAATAGAATCAACTGACAATCTTGGCTTCAAAAGTGAGGCACTCACTTATAAATAGCTTAATGATGTTTCGGAGATTTATGTCTGTGTTTTGAGAGATCACGATTACATGTTTCTTGATAAAATTTCTAATAGATCTACTTTGTTACTGCATATTCAATTCTCACACCAAGTTACAAGTTAGTTGCCGCTTATTAAAGATGTGTTTATTGTTATCTTATTAAGTCACGGTATTATACAAAATTTATCACACGATTCCATTGACTAAAACTGACATCAGTAGTTATGTCAATTAATATATTGCTCCATGGTGTAGTTCTAGTAAAATGAAGCTGTTCTAATAAAATGAAGCTGTAGACATTTTTGGAGCTAGAAAAAATGAACAAGTTGCAAAGTGTGCCAATCCAAAGGGTGAAGTGTGAAAATAGTCAGAGGCCGGAAGAATCCACAGAGCACTGCAGGAACCAAGAAATCTGATAGTCTGTATGACATGATGATGGGATGCCATTGATCCGAATGATTTCTTCCACCGCTGTTTGATATTCATCCTAGATTCATGTTGCTAGATGGAGTTTAAAATAAAGAAAAGGGAGGATCCCGAGCTGTAGCATCCGGAAAGAGGAGATATGGTGAAGCAGACAAGAATCAAGGCACATCCAAGCAGCATATCAAACAAAGAGCAGTGGCTGAAGTTCCCTAAGATACTAGTTAGCTGAGGTAACCATATCAGGCTTGTAGGATAGTTGTTAGTCTTCAAGAAACTCATCATGCCTAAATGGGTAACTACAGATAAATTATGCAGGTAGAGCCTTACAACTGGAGTTTGACAGCTTGACAAAGACTGGGACAAGATAAAAGGAATGTGAATAAATTACATAAATGGAATCTTAGATCTTAGTTTTTTTTTTTTTTTTTTTTTAATTCTAGTCCTGGAGTGGCTGGAGACCTCCTGAAAATATTTTAGCAAATTGAATAAATGGCCACAGACCATACCATGCGTACTCGAAGAAGCACCTTGTAACATATTTGTAACCCACTGAAATACACATCTCAGAAACAGTCTTCAGATTTTTCTAGGTTAGATTTTTAGGGGTGATTAATTACACTGATTACTCTCTGAATTGCTATAGACACATAACTTGTTTTACATCAAAATTATGTCACAGTAAATCCCATCCCATGTATAGTGCATGGTATTTTAAAACATTTACAGAATTCAACTTTCTCATCTATTGTATATAATCTCAAAAATAAAAATGATGAGTTAGCATTGAAATCAGTTATTTTGCATGCAAATAAAATTTGTAATTGAAAAGAAATTGTATTTATTTTGAGTGTTATAATTTAGGAAAGAACATGTTGTGTTTTACAAAAATATGTAATTTCTTGCATCTTCAGGTGTTTCCTCCCCCAAAAGGGGATTAAAGTGGGAACACTGACTACCTTTCCTGTGGTATTAGTAAAGATTTCCTACTCTGCTTTCCAAGTTGTCTAATGGACAAACAAATCCTCAGCTGGATGCCAAAGTTTCTATGACATTTGTAATATGGCATTAAATTGTTTCAAATGGTTTAAGTAAAATAAGTCCTTTGAGCAATTCTGAGGAGGCGTTATTATTTGCAGCAGTTTACTAGGCCTTTAGATTTTTCTTTCTTTTCTTTTCTTTCTTTTTTTTTTTTTTTTTCTCTTTAATTTAGTGTAATATTCTCAAGGTAGATTTCTCTTGAAAGACATGGTTCTACTGCAGAAACTATTGTGGTGTACGGATGTGTTAGAATAACAGCTCATTTAAACTGTAATCACAGAGGGTGAAACTGCATTTGAACTACTAATGTACAGAGTAGCTACATGTGGTTTACAGGTCAAAGTATAATAGTGCGAGCATTTTTTGATGGGTACAAATTGTAACCACGGTTGTCAACTTGGCTCCAAGAATCCCATGCACTTCGGGAAAAATAATAATGTGGTTTTTAACGATGCCAAAGTACTTCAGGATATTGCTTCACCAAATATTAATTCTTCTGTGCAAGTTCCACTTTCCTCTCAGTGCTGCCCCCAATTAAAGCTTTAAGCACTTAACCTGTAGTTGCAAAAAAAAGCAGTTTATGATGGGTGTAATCTTACTCCCAGAGGTCTAATTATCTCAGTTGGTTCCCAATTAATCCATGAAGTTGTTAGGTCTTCCTTTTAATTAGATCTGTTCTTCTTGAAGAACAGTTTTATTTTTCATATTTCATTTTATTCTTTCCTTCACTGGAACCCTGCAGGGTGGGAATTCTACTTTGAAATGTTCTTATTTGTTTGATTGCTGGTTGATGCTTAATGAAGGTGATGTTCTTTACCCAGAGCTTTCATTAAAGTTCAGTTTGGAGATTGGAATGCAAGTCCTTTAAGCATGAAGATTTGCAAATATGTACCAATTGAAAGAGTGAACACATCCTTTGTTCTAAAATGTTCTAAAGCCATTCTTTAAAGTGTTGTGTTTGGTTTTTTTTTTTTTTTTTGTTGTTGCTTTTTTGTTTTGTTTTGTTTTTTTTCCTGTTAAGGCAAAATTATCTTTGGTCAAATCTCATAAAAT
The DNA here is from genome assembly GCA_039877255.1 of Loriculus beryllinus. Classification (NCBI taxonomy): domain Eukaryota; kingdom Metazoa; phylum Chordata; class Aves; order Psittaciformes; family Psittacidae; genus Loriculus; species Loriculus beryllinus. The sequence continues at coordinate 7,660 of JBCJKH010052907.1, read as the reverse complement.
TGAAATTTTACTGAATTTTCTGCATTTCACTGTGGTTTTGTGTTGTGGATTGTTTTGTTTCTTTGTCTACTTGGCTTTAGTTTGGTTTTGTATTTCATTAATGAATATATTTAAGGGCATGTATACAGAGGAAATTTGCTATAAAGCCATATTTTCCTTCTCACTTTCACCTGCAAGGATCTGCAGGTAGGAAGAGAAGCTTCATTAAATAGTGACAAAAACATCCAGTAAGTGGAATATTTTCTCAAGTCTAATGTAATTTCAATTATCCCTCCACTTCTCTGTCAGCTCTTGTCCTGGGTTCAGCAGTAGCAGTCATTTTTCTCCTTCTTAGTAGCTGGTGCAGGCTGTGGTTTTGACTTTCAGCCTGGGAACAGCGCTGATAACATCGATGTTTTTAGTTACTTCTCAAATGTTTAGTCTGACCAAGGACATTCTGAGTCTCATTCTCTGCCAGGGAGGAGGGGAAGACGGGAGGAAGCAGAGACAGGATACCTGACCCAAATTAGCCAAAGAGATATTCCATACCACAGCACATCATGCCCAGGATGTAACTGAGAGTTGCCCAGGATGTAACTGAGAGTTACCCAGAATGGCTGGTTCACTGCCGGAGTCAGGCTGGGTATTGAGGGGTGGTATTCTCTTCCCTTGTTATTTCCCTTATCATTATTATTATTGGTGGTAGCAGCAGTGGTTTGTGTTATACCTTAGT
>JBCJKH010052903.1:0-16867 GCA_039877255.1 Loriculus beryllinus | reverse complement strand
AGTGTGAGGTGTCCCTGCCCATAGCAGGGGGGTTGGAACTGGATGATCTTAAGGTCCTTTCCAACCCTAACTATTCTATGACTCTGTGTGTTGTGGTAGGGTGGTTTTTGTGTTTATTAAGACATGAGTTAGACTTAGCTTTTCCCCAGATCAGGGGAAACAGGTCTTACCTGTGTGGGTTTTTTGGTGTTTACAAATACAGTTGTGCTTCTACTGACACTTGCTTACTGGAGTGCTTGTAGATCCTTCTGTTCTGTCTGGCTGTTTGTTTCTACCTTCACAGAAATGTGGTATTTAGGGGAAAACTCTTCCTTTGAAGGACTTGATTGAATTTGACCAATGAGTTAGAATATTGGGGGGACATTTTAAAGAAGCACATGCAGAAGTGTGATCATCTAAGGCTCATTTCCCTCTTTCCCAGGCAAAAAACCCCAGTTAAACCAAGTGTCATGCCTATTTACGTGCCCCGTTAAGTGTCTTTCCAAGGACTGAGGTAATGTACCAGGACTGATGAAGGCTTGCGTTTCTCTGCTGGAGGCAGACCTCCCTTGAAGCTATGGTCACCATGGGGAAATCTTTTTTTTCCCTCTTCCCAGGCAGACTGCACTTGGCTTCCAAATGTCATTTGTTGGAGGTAGTTAGCACCGTTAATAATATGAAAGATGTAGGCCACCTACAGAGAGAAGTCCGCTTTGTGCGCAGTCTGTCTGTCTGTGTGTGGAAGCTGTGGGACAGGAGTACACTTGAACTGCTAGATTTGGATCTTTTGTTTTGAAGCATTGAAGGAGATTCATGTAACGTTACAGCACGGTACTTGAATTTACAAGAATGACTGTTTTCAGTCAAAAAAGGGAAAGGGTTTGAAGTAGGTTTATAGGTGAGTGTTACCGAAGGCAAACCTCGCTTCATGTTCAGTAGCAGGGTCTGCATGTGCATCTCAGTAAGATGAGCCTCGTGCTGCCATGCAGAGGAAAGGGCAAAGTGTTCAAATTGAACTCGTCAAACTCATGATTTCTTTTTGTCAGCAGAACTTCGACAGTTACGATCTTGGCGTATGGGAACAGAGTTGGCCCAAAACAGGGCTTCCTTACTCTCATCTCACAGCTGGGTTAGTGCTGTATGACGTGGGAGAGCTCGCAGGCTCTGCTGTCCCAATGAGTTCAGCCTGCCAGGAAGAGGAGCGACTGGGGCTCAGAGCTGGGTTTTCCAGTGAAAGATTGCTTTATGTGATAAAGGTTTGTTCAGGATGTTCTAAAAAAGCAAGAATTAAAAGATCATGAGCTCTCTTTTTTTTTTTTTTGGTGGGATGTGGAGGTAATAGCATTTTTTGAGCTGTGTGGCCATTCCAGCTGTGAGATCAAAGAGGAGTTGACTTTTTTTACCCCTTTGCTGTCTGGAATAATGATACTAACAAAATGAATGTTTGAAGAGATGAATGCCATTATTATACCTAATCCCCTTTTTCTCTTCAACACAGATTTAGCGTTGGGAACATGCCTTCTTGACTAGGACTAGAATAAGTCTGTATTTCTTGATGGAGCAGTGGTTACAATTGGTAACCACAAATTACCGCTGGAGACAAAATTACCAATTTCATTTGAAAATTTGAACTCTTGGGATTTCTGTCTCCTAAGCTGGAAACTCCACAGCAATTACCTAACTTGGCTCCCTCTCTACTGTCATCTCAATTTTGAATTGAGGCCCAATAGACAGTGACACCAGGCTAACAAAAGAGGGCTGCAGATCTCTGGTGGTCTCCCATTCAGATGGTATTCCCTTCCTTGCACAAAGGGGTGGCTAAAGACTCTTCAGTGCCACTCTGCCTCCAGGGATGGTGAACAAGGAATGGATCATCTGATGGGAGGCATTTTTTGATCACTTGACAAAGCTGGGTAGATGTGATACCACCTGACAAAGGGCTGAGGTTTAAAGGAAGATTTTGCAAGGGCTCTGAAGAACAAAAAGCATCAAATTGAGAAAAGGAGAAAGGCCAGAAAACTATGGTGTTTTTCAGGATGTAAACAGGGTGGAGGTGAAGGGGGACTCGGCCATTCCTGGGGAGCTCTGATTTAAACCCAGAGCATAGAGACAAGGAAAGGAGGGGAAAGGCGCACAGATAGCTCATTGTTTTGTGTAGCTCAGCATTCTTGCACTGCAGAAGTGAAGGGCAATTACTTTAAAATCCCTCTAGCAGAGAATGCTGTTTGCTTTTCAGCTCTCCGTTGTCCCTGAGGTGCAAACTGTAAACCAGAGGGGCTGGTCTTTAACACCCACTTGTGTTGGAGGGTCAGTGCCCTGTCCAAGGGGCACAGGACAGTTCCTGGGCTGTGAGGCATCACTCCTGTAAGGGAATGGAGGAAAGAGTGTGCCTGGAAAATACACTGCAGTAGCCTGGGAGAAGGTGACAACAAAAGGATGCACATGGGGATGGTGATACAGAGCGGTGTCTCGCCTGGGGGAACATCACCAAAGCTAAGAAATGTGGCCTAGAACTGGCACATATCTCACCTGCAGTAATATGTGATGTACAGTACAGTAGTTTTCTTACATCATTATTTTTGGTAGCAAATAATTTGTTAGTATAGAGAAATATTACTATTTCTATACTGTTATTCTTCCAACCATTCCAGTTGCACTGGCATAGCTGCCGACCCTCCTCCCCTGTGAATTGTTGTGGCCTTTCTGGAGCAGGGGCCTTTTTTTGGCACAGTCGACAAAAATAAACCGTAAAGGCAGCTATTGTTATGAATAAGGCTCAACAAGGGAATTTTACCAGTAGAACTACAGCAATATAATTATACTGGTAGACTAGTTACAGTAAATTTCCTCATGAAGACAAGCCTTAAGTTGACATTTCCTAGCTAAGTTGGATCCATATGTATAACTTTATTACGCAAAAATAATACATCTCTGAGATTTGAATTCTTTTTTACCCAGAAGAGTAGCATTAAGCAGGAAAGCAAAGAATTTAGTGTTCAGAGATGGATGGGAGATTTGCTGTAGCAGAGCTGCTGTGATGATGAGCTGTATGCTGAACTCTCTTTTACTGGGTCGGTTGTTCTTCCTAAAGCAATCAGGAACGTGAGGAACGTGTTTGTGCTTAAGCACATTTCAGTACTGCTTGCTTTTTGATGCAGTGAGTTGACATCTCTCCCAACTTTACTCCTGTTTGTAAGAGAAGCTGAGCCATTTTGCCGTTTCCATGACCAAAATGGTTTGGCTGAAAGGCAAAACTATTTTACCACTATTAAAATATTTTGGGTTAAGCATGGACCCACTGAAAGGAAGTGGGGAAGGATGCTTCCTTTCCTCCTTTGTTAGATTTAAAGAGGCTAAGATTGATTTTATCCTTTTGGATCTTCTTCTTACAGCGGATGGAGCCTGTGTAACATTCACAAGCCAGGTGTTTATTTCTATAGATCAAAAATATCAGCCTATGATTCCTACTTCTGGAAGTTTCCAGTGCTTCAAAGGAATGACAGTCTTGCAGAAGCTTAACACTTAAAGGCAGATTAAAAAATATGTAATATACTTCTCATGCAGCTGTCTCATGTTTCCGTTTTCAGGAGTCTTTCACAAGCAGTCTGGTGCTTTCTTTTCCCTGGAATTACAGCTTGAGCTCCCAGGGCCTTTCCCTGCCTGTTTAATTGATGAAGATCTCTTAAAGTGCTCATTGGTATGTTTTTGAGTGTGCCCTTTACAATGAAATGAGACTATGTAACAGCTCTGCGAGTAAGGAAGTATTGTCCTGATTTCAACAGCTAATGAAGTGAAAGATCAGGGATTGAATCCCAGATCCAGCAGGATACTTGGGTGTGTAAACCCTGCTTGAAATCTGTTGGATTTGGATCAGGCTCCTAAAAGCGCCAAAATACCTTTTATGCCTCAAGCTCACTTACTGTACAGCTGAGAACTTAATTGTATGAATTGTATATTCTAAATGTGCTTGAGGGTGTGTTTTCTTGCGTTTTCTTTTAGCGTATGTTCTTTAGCCAGCAGGAAAGTAATGGGAGACACCAGTGTTTATATTCTTTGTCACATGTTGGAGCTCTGATCCTCGCTTGAGGATTCTAGGCAATGCTGTAAAAAGCTAACTGTAGCTGTCAGTGTAGCCTCTGGCTTTGGGTTTTCCTCTTATTCTTTCCACCCTCCCATACTGCTTTTGAAAGCTGCTTTTGTTATGCGAATGGGTTCCTCCCAGCAGCTGCAGAACTTTCCACAGTAGGAGCTAGGAAGGAGCCAGCAGGCACTGCAAGGAAACTTGGAGCCCTGTTCCCAGATGCTCACCAACACAGCAATACTGTCCTTTCCTTCCATGCTGGCTCAAACTGGCCCTTTGCTTATGTTCTGTTGGCTGGTGAGGTTGCAGCTGAGCCCTTTGGTGAAGTTTGGGGGTGTGTTATCATTCCCTGCTGGCTACAGAAAAAGCAGTGTATGAGAGCTAAGGATTCTGTCCCAGTGTGAAATGGGATCTGTGTGCAGATGGAAGGTTGTCTTCTTCACTGGTGCACTGTATAGCACAGTGACTGTGTGCTTCATTTGTAGAATCACCTCCAGCTCAGGCCAAATGAGAGCACTGTTGTACTGGGCCTTGTAGAAATAACAGATAAGTAGTTCTGAAGTGCAGCATAAATAGCTTAAGTAAAATGTTGAAGTAGAAATCTTGATAAGTTGTGGGGTTTTTTTCACTAGTTCCCTGCCACTTGGTCTGTGAATGCAGTAACAAATCCTTATTGTACTCCTAGCTATTCATTCCAGATCCTTTCAGTGGGCATTAAGGTGATGCAACTGTGCTCCAGCTTCCACAAGCCATTGCAGTGAGACTGTTTGCCCTTTCCCTGTGGAGCCATGAAGTGCAGCCTCACTTGCAGTGCTGGCTGTGCTTGCAGCCTGCTGCAGGTGGTGGTTGAGAACTTGCTTTCAGTGTGAGATGGGTTCTGCTGTCTGTGAGGTGGGAAGCCTGGGTGACTCCATGGAGAACTGTGTGAGCCCTTGAGCTGAAAATCATGGCCAGTCCTCTGTCACTTGATTTCAGGTAGTTTGTTTAATTGTTAAGTACGTGTTTTGGGAATCATGGAATGTCAGTTTATTTATGACTGTAATGGGAGATCAAACCATCACCTACTGATATAGCTGTATCCATGCACCATAAAACAGAAAATGAAAAGTAAACTGCCCTCCTGTGGACATCTTTTGCTGGGGTGAAGAGTGACATATCCCGTGTAACCTCCTGTTTCATAGTTTGCACGTGGGAAATGACTAAGCAACAGTATTTGTCCATGCTGTGCAGAATGTGGAGTTCATTTCCCAGCTTTTGTGACCTAAATAGTTGGAGTATATCAGCATTTCCTATATATGACAAGTGTGTCACATTACTCTTTGAAGCAGGGAAATGTCATTTATTTACATATGGGAATCAAATTCTGAAGTAACTTGTTGAGGAGGATGGGATGATTATAGCAGACAAGAGATTCAAACTTGGGTGACCCAGATGCGGGGTTAGGATTTTAAGTCTCCTAAAGTTTAGTGACTTAATAATGAAGCAGATAGATGCCTTTGGCACCAACAGGGACATTACAGCCTTTTGCCCTTAATCAGTGTGCCCTATTCTTGTATGTATGACTATGTTGGCACTCTCCATAATGAGACAATAATGCTCCCAAGCCTCTAGAGCTCAAAGTGATTAACCTGCAGCAGCTAAGTGGGATCCTATACTTCCTCCAGATGCTACTGCTTTCATGGCATGGACAGCTGAGCCTCAGAGAATCAACTCTTAGATGGCGTTAATTTGCAGCCCAACGCATTAAAATGACCTGAAAACTGATGGTGGTTTACTTTAAGATGCTAGACTGGAGGAGCATAGTTCAGGAGCTGTTTCCTCATGTGGCTGGGCAGAAGCTGAATATAGTAACTGCTTTTGTCAAAATGAGTTTAACTCATGTGTTCATAAAATTATCGGCTGTGGGTCCTGCCAACTTGGTTTTGGACACAGGGTACCAGTAGTAAAAGTTTATCTCTTGTCTGTGATGCTTCATCGCTTGGCTTTGAAGGGACCTCTGAAAGTTTCCAGTTGATGCCTGCTCAGAGGGCCAACTTCTGCAGCCTCCCTGATCCTGTTCCAGAGTTTAATCATCTGAGAAAGATTTCCAGATACATGGAACTGGAATCGTTCATTGCCGTTTTGCTGTGCATCTCTGAGAAAGGTCTGGCTCTGTCTTCCCTTAGCCTTCCCAATAAGGCTATTAAGCAATAAGATCCTCCCTTCCTATTAGCCTTCTTTTATCGAGGACCAACAAACCAGCACCCAGCCTTTCCTCATGTGATGGAGGCTGCTGTGTGCCAAGTGCTTCTCGCGTGTCTGACTAATTTAGGTTTCTAAAAAGTGGTCAATCTGTCAGGTCTACAAATACATACAATTCCCACTCAGTTCTCATGTAGTTCAAGTGACACTGTCTCTCACAAGACAGTTGTATCTGTAGAGTTAGGAGTAAGGTTAATGACTCTGTAGTCAGGAGGTTTAGAGGAAAAATCAGTTTATCTGTTGTATCAGTGCTCATTATTTCATGGAATCATAGAATAGCAGGTTTATAGAAACCATTTTTACAAAACAACCTGAACTGTGACTTTCTAGGCTTCAGGGGCAGGATTGTCTTAGCTGAGTTTTGAAGAAGCTGAATAGTAACGTGTGAAATTGGTGTTGTGTATGTGTGAGTGAAACTTAAACTGAAGTCTGCTCTTTCCCTCTGTGCCCCATAACAGCACTTTACTTGCTGGATGGTAGCTCAGTGAAGAACATCTCTGTTTTCTTTATACTGGGCAGCACAAATCGACTCACAACAAATCTATTTCAATGTAAGTTTTCTAAGCTGATCCTACATGAGTATTTTGGAAAGCTGACAAACTGCCTCCAAATGCCAGTAGACTGAGTGCCTCTGCATCTGTTTGGGCTTAGCTGTTGGAATAATTCTCTAAAAAATAACTTAAGTTGCTGTTTCTAGAAAGGTTTTCCGTTCGGTTGATGGCTTAGACATTTGATATGATGTACTGCAAGAACAAGCTCCAAGCAACAGCTTTGGGCGTAGTCATAGACTGATGTCTCAAGCATCATGTGTCGCTTACTTTCTGGCTTTGATTTTACATCAACAGAAATCTCTGAGCATGTGTTCTTTTTGCATTTGTATTTGTCCTGCTTATGCACGAAGCTTTTCCTTAAATCAGGCTAGGAAGGAGTCCAATAAGATCCTGTGTGCAGGTTTGGGATGGTGAGAGCTTATGGAATTTCCTGTCGAGCGCTCTGAAGAGGCAACCATCTGACAACCAGATAACCACCCCTTGCTTCTCTCAGATGTTTTTATGCATTTTTCTTCAAAATTGATGCTTTTTTTCAATGCCAGGAGACAATCCAGGAGAATATGTGAGTGAGCAGGTGGGGTTTGGCTGAAATAACTGTTCTGGATACTTTTTAAGCCTTTAATGTAGGGTGGATTCTGTGCCTATTATGAAATTGTTTCACAGAAGCGTCCCAGCGTGCCATCAGGGCTTTCCGATGAGACTTTCATATTGTTTGACAGCTGCACTAAAAACAACCATTTCCTGTTAGGCAAGATGCTTGAAGAACCAGGTAGGGTCACTTTTTTTCTTTTCTTCTGAAGCTCTGGAGTCTAAGTCCTTTGGTTATAGTGGGAAGACATTGGATAATGCACCTGAAGCTTGAATTCGCAAGACTGATTCTCTGCACATCAGCTCTTGCCTTATATCTTTCCTGGGAGATGGAGACACTAAGGTATCAGTATCAGAGTAGCTCACCAGTGGCAGAGCAGGAAGCTTTGTCCTTTTAGAAGATGTGAGGAAATGCAATTAGGGAGCTGAAGCAGAAGGCACATGAAGTGGCTTTGCTAAAGCAGTGGCAATGGGTCTGGAAACTGAAGCTGGGACAAGTGGGTTCAGAATACTGTGAGATTCCAAGAAGAGACCTGGTTTATCTCCCTGGAGCTGCTGGGAGTGGAGCTGTGACTTCTGAAGGGGCAGTCCCAACTGTCCCAAAATACCCTGAAAGAGCTTTCTTCTTGTTCCCTGGCTGAAGTAATCATAATGAAGGGCCTGCTTTTCCCTACGTAAACTCCCATTTTCAGGACTGGTTCACCTAATGTATTTATACATACACTTTTAAACTCTCAAAATATAAGCACCTGGCACACTCTGCTCCTTGTCTAGAGCTGTATTGCTTTCAAAAGCAGAATTTCAGAAACACAGCCATTCTTCACTGCAGTGGAGCAAATCTCCTCTCATTCCTTGCAGAAGTGAGAATGAAAATGCTTTGGCAAACAGCTTTGATTTAAACTGAAAAGCCTCTGGTTTTCAGAGCTGCTTTTAAAGCAAAGGGCTATTTTGGCTTTTGATCCTCTTAAGCTGGGTTATTTGATGTGAAAAACGCCCTGGGTACTCTGCTGCAGAGACCAGCTTTTCAGTTCTCTGTGTGTGGCTTCAGGAGAGAGCCTGGCAGAGCACAGGGTGGTGGGGGGCTCAGGGGGCCCTTCCACATGGCTCTGTAAATAAAGGGGCCTCTATTTCTTTGGATTCTTTTGCTGGAACTAAATATCATGATCAGTGAAACTCTTACCTCATTAAAGGAACAAGCTAGGCTTCTTCAGCATATGTGCAGTGCTGAGATGTGGTCTCTTCTGCTGAGCTGATTTGCTATACAGATAAAGGGAGTTTTAACTCAAAGAATGGCATGTGATACATGACCTTGGCTTTCAAAAGGTTTATTTTTGTTCATGCGACAAAATAAGGTTTTAATATTAAATATGGAGTTGGATTTGACTTGGCAGATACCAGAGCCTTCTATTACTGCTGTGGTCATAATATAAAACTATCTGATGTGTGGCCATGCAGCAAGCCAAGAATTTCTCCATCACTGTTTGTTTTTTGTGAAAACTTAGGCAGCTGCTTGGCAGTTGGCTTGGCTATAAAGGTGATGTGCCCTCGTGTTGGAGGGGGCAAAGCAGTGGCAGGCACAAAACAGTTCATGCTGTCTCTTTGTAGTTAGTATCTTCAGTTTAGGGGCAAAACATAAATGTATTTGTTTTCCTTCCTAGTATTGTAGGGGTATTTAAAAGAAACTTTTACTCCAAACTGTAGGGTTCAGCATAAGCCAAACTATGTGAAATACTCGGGTCTGTCAGTAAAGAAACTTACTGCTGTGTTGCAGCTTTTAGTTTATGTACCTGAGGCTACGCACAGATACAGAATACTAATTCTAAGGTTCCTTTCCTGCACACACTCTGTTCTCAGATCATGGTCTTACTGTAAAGCTGAGGCTCTTTTCGATTACTGGATTGTAATTGTTTTGCTGAAGAAATGACCTGTAAAACACTTCAGTGTTGAGATGCTGAACTGAGCTCCAAAGCCTTTGTTCTACATTGGCTGTAGTCTGAATTGGGCACCTTCAGATTTAAAAAAAGCCAAACAAAACAATACCAAAGTGAACAACTAAACCTCAGCCAAAAAACCCCACCACCACAGTTGCCACCTCTGCTGCTTACAGAGAAATCTACTCCTAATAATTGTGCCAGATTCTGGCTTCTGTAAAACAAAGACACAAGAGTCGGGGTCAGGGTAACCTGCTGCAGAGGCTTTGCTGCCCAGGTGGAAGGAGCAAGTCAGTTCAGGTAGTGGATCATGAGCAAACCTTGTCTCTGTGTGCTTTAGCAGGATTTCTTCCACCCCTGGGTTATCCTCATACCTTCATCCAGTTTTCTGCAGAAATGAGGTTTGTTCCAGCTGTCTCTTCCAGAACTATAGGAGTTTTTAATGTGTTGGTTGACTGTGGTTGGATTTTCTGGAAGTTCAGTGAAAATTTGGAACATTTGGGAAGGAGAGTGAGTTTGAACATCAACAAACCCGCAAGGTGTGATCCTTTTTTGTCCAGTTCCTTGGCATCTTCCTAAGATAACACTTCAGCAGTGGGGATGTACCCTACAAGGAGGCAGCTGCCATAGGAATTCAGTGTGTCCACATTAAAGCAATGGATCATCTTGGTATAAATGACCTTGTTTATGGGGAATCTCATTTTATTAGTTCCCTGATTATGGGTGGATTTCTTGATTATGATAGGTGCATCTTCTGTCTTGTTGGTAAGGCCTTGAACAAAAATGAACACAGATAATCTGGGGGAATGAGCATCTGCTTACAGCCCAGATATAAGGGAGGAATTTCTTTATCCTTTTGGGGATAAAAAGCCATTTTCTTGGGCTTCCATTCCTATGGTGTGCATATCTGGAGGTCTCAGACTTTTTACTAGGCAAATTCATTTCCCACATGTTTGTTGGCTGTGGGTGCTGCTTGCCCCTCTGTCAATGGTCTGATGCATCCTTACTCTCACAAATTTTGGAGTCCAGGGCAGTGTAAGCACTCACTCCCTAGTGAAAAGGTCTTCTGTAGGAGAAGCCAAGCTGTATAACTCAGTACAGGATTCTTCTCTATGATTTCTGTTAGACCAAGGGTTAGAAGCGTGTGGCATGGTTATAGTCTGTTTAGTTCTGAAAGCTCACATCAACCTCCATTCTCCGGTCATCGGATTATGGTCTCTTGTTCATTGAAAGAAATTTTATGGCACCTATTGAAACTATATTCAACTGACTTTCTAAGAATAAAAGCAAAATCTTTGGCAAAAATGCTAAGCGAAAGTAACTAATTACACTGTGAATATTAGCATTTCTTCCTATAAAGAGCTTGCCTGAATTAAATATAAAGGATTTCTAAAATAATCACAGGCTTTTAAAGCCACATGTGTCACAGTTTCTTCAAAACCAAATTGCCAACCTAAAATTAAACAAATCAGACTTTTACTTTATAGACTGTTATCTTGGAACAGCTGCACAATGCAGGTGAATTGCATGTATGATTTTCACTGTGACAAAGCCATGTATTTTCAGCAACCTGTGACCATTAACTATTAAAAAAAACATTTGAAATATAATCTTTAATTACAAATCTCTTACATGCAGATAGGACTTTTCTGGAATGTAACTTAATTTAAGAATTTGAGAGTTTAAGCTTTGTGTGTTGCTGCGGTTTATAGTGGTTTTGGAAGATGTGTAAAGATTCTTGAGGGGTGGGGGATTTTTTAAGTCTTTCAAGGGAAGTAACCTCTCATTTCTTTTATTCCATTTATTTTCTAGTAGATCTTCTCTGTATTAGTGTCTATTTTATTGCTGTATTAAAAAAAAATCATGTAAGAAACATTGCCTCTCAGTTTTACTGCTTTGCAACTACTGGTATGTTGCTGACCAGTGTTCTCCTAAATGCTCACCTTGCTTTACGTTTTATGGATAATCACCTGAACACTTCTGTTACCCTGTAACTTGTGCGTGGATCAATATAAAGCATGTGTGGTGTTTTCTTTAACAGTTATTTCTGGGAAGTGGAGAGAGATCTGTGGAGTTCAGAAACGCCCCACTAAACTCTAGTTTGATGCATATTAGAAGTAAAGCTATGTTGTTTCAGAATGGGCCTTGAAAGGAGGAAATTCAATAGGGAGCCATCTTACTTTCTAAAATTTAAACTGTGAAGGATCAGCTTGGAGGCTTTTTGTTAACTTTGATCTTTCTTAAAATTGACCCGTTCATAATGTGTTTCAGTTTCTGCTGTATGCTTTTTCCTGGAATCAGTCCTTGATGCCCACTTTGAAGCATTTTTTTTTTCTCCCTTTAAGAAATATTTCTGTTTTTCCTTTGCTAACTGATATGTGAAACTAATAAAACGCTACAGGGGTGCTGAATGTGCAAAGTACAACTTTGCATTTGTGAGGCTATCACCATCCTGTGTCAGTCTTTTTGGTGGCCTGTATGCGTGATTGCAGAACACAGGTTTCACTGCATATCCAGATTCCACTTCCTTGCTGGCTGGTTATTCAGTAAGCTCTTGCTTTGTTTAAGAACAAAATGTAATTACTTGGCATGTTGCTTAAAGCTGTATTTCTTTCCCAAAAGAAGTTTTATGCGTACCATTTGACCATTCTGAAATGTGTTTACTGCTCTGTTCATAGGGAGTTTGATTTAGTAGTATATAATTCTCAAATTCTTTGCTGAGGAGAATGTGGAGATAAACAAAAATGGGCATTGAATTTATACTAATGAGATAAAGACTTTATTTGCTACATTGCGTATTCCCTTTTATTACAGATGTCTGTCTGACTTTCAGTACGTACTCCCTTGGTTTCAGTCAGAGATTTTTATTCTTTTCAGTAGTTTAGTGGTGTTTAAAAGAAACTTTCACTCCAAATTTTGGGGTTCAGCATTGTATTCAGTACTGTAATTGCTGTTATCTGTCTGGACTGTCTTGTAGTCTAGCTCTGTCCCTGGGTACATTTCTTAACTACTTTTATTACGTCAAACTTTCCTTGAAAAATCCTCAAATGAAGTTACATTGCATGATGATGGAGTGGTATCAATGCTTAAGTCTGATCAGTTTTAACGTCATTAGGTAGAGTCACCATAAAGCATTTCTGTTTCAGAGTCTTTTGGAACTATTGGAACAACCCTTCCAGCACTTGGAGCAGGTCACTACATTGCTGCTGAGCTTTGCTTTTCAAACGGAAAATGCTGGCATTACTACCCCTACTGCTCTGTTTCACTGGTTTAAGACAGAGTACAATGTTAAGGCTTTGTGCGTTGTGATTTTCGTATGTGCCAACAAGGTACCAGCATCCAAGACGTTTGCAAAGTTTCTCCAGAGAATTTGCCAATGGCTGCAGGTGTTGGAGATTTGAAGTGGCAAAATGATACTGGTTTGTGAAAGCTTCTGTGAGATGTCTTTATGCTCAGAGTAAATCCTTCTTTCTTTCCTCTGCCTTTGTGGAATATCCACAGCAAACAAGCAAGACATGCGATAGTGGTAAAAAAGACACAAGTATCCCCAACTTGCTTTCAGTTTCTCAAGCTATGAGGTTGCTCATTTTCCACAGGCAAATGTGGCAATTTGAATTGTTGAGGACTTGGAACAGGAAATTTCCCTTGTGTGTGTGTGTGTATGTATATATATGAAAGGATTTTGGAGGACTAGTTTTGTTGAAGTAAAGAGTAGTTTGGGGTATTCTCTATTTACTCCATTGTGCTATAGCCTTGATACTTCGATTATGACTTTATGCTTTTGGGTAGACACTACCTGACCAAGCCAAATAAACTGGCACCCATTTATATCAAATGGGGAAATGGCCAAACTTGGCCATTTTGAAGAGTAGTTGTCCTATTCGGTGCTTTTGTTCTCCTCTACAGAAAAGGAGAATGTGTGCAGGCACGTATTGGAGCAAAATAAGAATTACTGTATTGTATAAGACATTAATAGCTTTCTGCCTGTATCCTCTTGTTTTCCTCTCCCTTGCTGACCATCTACCACACAGAAATGTGTTATACATCAAAATACTCAGCTGTTTCAACCCAGAAACTTACTATGCAATACTTCAGTTGCATCTCACTTCTCAATGTATAGAAAATTGAATTCACAAGGGTGGAGTAACATTATTTTCTGTTACACACTTTCTTTGCTGTTCCCATTTAGGTGTCAGTGCAAAACTTACAATGACGTTTTAAAACCAAATTCAGGTTGCTGAGGAAAGAAGTCATGTTTCCAAGGCTCCATTATTTTGACTGAAAACACTACAATGATAGTTATCTTTGAAATCGTGTTACATCAGCTAACCTAACAATGTTTTGCCATTCGGGCAAGAGTAGACTGAAATAAGAGAATTACTAAACTTATCTTTTCTATGAGAACATTCATCATTTTTCCATGGTCCTAATCTTGAAGCCTGCTCTGGTTACAAGGAATATGTCATGACTTTTTATTTTTCATTCCCTCCAGGTTTACAGGAACAGATGGACCAAGTGGTTTTGGATTTGAGCTGACATTTCGCCTAAAGAGAGAAACGGGTGAGTCAGCACCACCTACTTGGCCAGCAGAGTTAATGCAAGGCTTAGCCAGATACGTCTTCCAGTCAGGTACTGCAGGGTTAAGTATGCTGCCTCCCTTTTTTCCTGCCCTTGTTCTTAAGGGCAGCGTCTGTTACGTGGTGCAACACATGTCTCATCAGCACTCTGTCAAATCTTGGGCATTATCTTTGTCTGAGAACCCAAAAGAGTTCTTCCATCAGCCCAGCTTGCTGGGGACAAAACTCAACTGCTGTTCAGGTAACACCAAGTCCATAGCACTGAAAAGCTGAAGATACAGAACAGTTAGTAACCATGGGAACCCTGCCCAGTGACTCTTTGTTGCTCTTCTGTGTTGTTGGTTTCACCTTCTTTCAGTAAGAAAACCTTATAGTGAAATGGCTGAGGAGCACCCATCTTGATAAGGTGGCACTTCTCAGCCTAATGGCTGAGAATAACTTCAGAAAAAGTTGCAGTTCATTCAGAAGCAAATGTGTTCCTATGGTCTCTGCAGTTGAGCAGCAGCAACATGTGTAAACAAGAAGTTGCTGGGATGGGAAAGTGGGATAAGGAATGCCAAGGCTGGGAGGGCTAGGGAATTAACAATTTGGAATCATTGATCCTGATGGAGACATGCCAGAAAACTGGGAACCAGGGAACCTGCAAAACATCCTCTTGCAACTGCCTTTTCTGGGTTTTGTTCATACCAGTAGATTGAATATTAGTTCTGGTCTGAGCACATGATGACCCAGAGAATGGGTGCATTGGAAAGCACCCTCCGGAATCACAAGATATGAACGAAAATATTTGAAGATCTTTTTCTGAACCTAGTTTGAGGTCCTTTACAGGTAAAGTACCTTCCAAATCAATGATTATTGAATTTGTAACATTTGGTGCTTGTTCTAACATTTAGTGCTTGTTCTACTAGTTAATAAATTGGTCAATAACTCCTGATTCTGCTACAGGTTAAAACCAGAGTTCCTCTGCTAACCTCTGTGAAATCTCTGAGGCAGTGGCAACTCTTGTGGGTTTGTTTTGTTTTCCTAAATATTGACTGATAGAGGCAAATTCCAGCACAGGTTATTGCTTCTCGTCATACACAGAGTGTCTCTTGTTGCAGTTTAAAATGACCCAAGCATATTTTTTATAACCTTTGCTGTGTAGCTATCTTTGCTGGTTGACATCCAAATTTGGGCTCACCTTTCTGTCTTGATTTTTGCTGCTCTTAAGCATCTGAATCCGAGTAAATGTAGTAACTTTTGCTGTTGTTTGAGGTTCACATCCTGCCTAAATTGTATTGTGCCTTTTGATGCTGACCATGCAGTGATGAATTCTTGCTCACATTTTCTATGTATTAACTGCAAGGTCTGAAGGAAAAAATCTGAATCTAAAGTCTCCCTTTTACGTATTAGATACTTACGTACTTATTAGGTATTTAGACACTTATCTTATGTATTACACCACTGTTCAAACTTTCTGCTCCAATGTAGATTCTCGTAACGGTCTTTTAATAGAGTAGTTTCAGTGCCTTCTATTTGCACGTTAAGCAGCCTCTCTTGCTTGTTTTTCTTGCCCTTTTCGTGTGTGAGAAGAAGTCTGCAGAGTGAAATGGGATTTGGTAGGCTACTTTAGAACAAACTTAACTGTGACTAAGCTGGCACTCAGGGCAGAGACTTTCCTTGTTTGGTTCCTGCACTAATGCAGTCTCGTGTTTCTGAACTCAAAGCCAATGCACTGTTTTTAGATTGGAAAGAGTGGTTGTGCCCATGCATCAGTCTGACATGAACTTTTAAGGGCTTCCAGTATTATCCATGATGGTTTTGACTTTTTATCCACCATGACTCTTTAAAGGCACTGCTCAAATATATGTTAATGGATTCTAGCCTCTGGGTGTTTAGCTCTCAATTTACGTGTTTAAAAACCCAGTGTATGAACCATAAATTGACTTCTTTCTTTGAATATGAAATTGAGCACGAGTCAACTGTATGCTTATCATGCAATAGGCAACCCATGTTCTGGGTTATCTTAGGAAGAGCATGACCAGAAGATTGAGAGAAGTTATTACCTCTTTGGCATTGCACTGGGGATGCTTCACTTAAAACACTATGTCTTGGTTTGGGCCTTCTGGCTTAAGAGATGCTGAAAAACTGGAAAGTATCCAGGGTAGTCAAGGTCCTAGGGCATGTGGTAGTTATCACATGTGAGCTAGGGTCCTAGGGCATGTGAGCTATGAAGAGAGCTGAGGGAACAGGGTAGGGTTTGTCTGTGAAGAGAAGGTGCAGAGTGATCTGACAGGAGCCTACAGCTATTGAGAGGTTAGTTACAAGACAAGTCAAGCCCTACATTATCCAACAAGGGGCCACAGCTCTGAATTGTAGTATGGGAGGCTCTGGGAGGGCTTCTGGAAAAACTTGCTCACAAGGAGGGTGGCAAAGGACAGGTAACAATTTATGAGAGATGATGGATCTCCATTCCTTAAAAGGTTCAGGACTTAGCTCCACAAGGCTACAACAGCCCTGATCATCACTGGTGATGGCTCCACTTAAATAGGAGGCTGGATGAGAGGCTTCCAGAGGCCCCTTAGATGTTACAGAAGGGTTGGATTTTTTTGTTTTGTTTTTTCTCCATGCAGCTTCATGCCCTTCAGCAAGCAGCTGTGTGCTGTCACTGAGTATTACCAACCATTCCTTGCCCTGTATAGAAGGAAACCATATGATGTTGCAGCAAGTGAACAAGTTCTAGTTTTATTTTAGTACAAATTTGTTTCTCACTTGTCTCCTTTGAATAAGAACTTTCTCAGGCTAAAATCTGCTGGCTAATCATAGACACCAGGTTAATCCCAAGAAGGTGTGATGTAAGTAAGCCTTGCTTACGAGATCATGTAAAAATAAGCCTTGTAATGGGACAAAATATGTTTCTTGATCTCTCAGGGCGGTACC